>SKCR01030085.1:0-59438 GCA_019454045.1 Zanthoxylum bungeanum
ATATTTAGACCCGCATAATTTCATCAAGTTATCATGGGATGAGATCAAACAGCAAAGGCGTAGAATGAAGTTGGAGAGACTGGTCAAAAAGAGACTTAACACTTAATGGTCCCTGTGACTTTTTTTTGTTATTTGTGTGTTGTTTGTTGTTAGTAGTTGTGTAGTTGATAGTTGTGTAGAGTTGTAGTTGATAGTTGTGTAGAGTGTAGTTTGTAGATGTGTTTAATATAGTATTTGTGTATTTAATATGTTAGTTGTATATAATGCCTATATAATGTTCTCATTGTAATTCTAAATTCAAGCAATATGGATCCATTTTCTTCACAAATTCTCACATGGTATCAAACGCCAGAGTTTCGATCTTCGGATATGTCCATTGTCTCTGTTTCCAAACATGTCTTATCTATTGTCTCTGTTTCCAAACAGGTCTTATCTCATTGTCCCTGTTTCCAAACAGTCTTGTCTCATTATCCATGTTTCCAAACAGGTCTTCTCTTTGTCCCTGTTTCATAACAGGTCTTATATGATATCCCTATCTCAAAATAGGTCTTATCTGCTTGTCCCTGTCTCCAAACAAGTCTTATCTCCTTGTCCTTATCTCCAAACAAATGTATCTACGCTCTGTGATCAACTAGCTGATGTCTTCACACCAAATCCTTTCTTCCGGGACGTTACACTACACTTATTTCCAAACTCAATTTGGTCTCGTTAAATCACCTTGAGTTTTGAGGGGGATGTTAGTTGTGTGTTGTGTTGTTAGTAGTTGTGTAGTTGATAGTTGTGTAGATTGTAGTTGGTAGATGTATTTAATATAGTAGTGTGTGTACTTATTATGTTAGTTGTGTATAATGCCTATATAAAGTCTCTCATTGTAATTCTAAATTCAAGCAAATGTGGATACATATTTCCTTCACAAATTCTCACATTTAAAAAAAAAAAAAAAATTCACACAGACTCTTTTTAAGACATACACACTTTTTTTTAGACAACATTTCAGGGTATTCCCAAATATTTACACCGATCCTACACAAATCTTAAGATTTGTCAAAACGAAAAGTCTGTGGTGCCAAAAGGTGTATGTGTGATTATTTTTCAAAATTAATAGGTTTTTCATTACTATTTCCTCAAAATATGGAGGTCTAAGTATTATTTTATCTTAAATAAAAAAATTAGAGTAGATTTATTTCACACCAAATAATTAAACATATACTAAAATAAGTATAAATTTGGCTCGACCTGACTCCATATATGTAAGTACAAAGCCAAAAATTAAAATTTGACACGGGGAAGGGGAAGGGGGGCTCAAAATCGTAAAGGTAAATATTTAGAGGTAAATAAACATAGTAAATAAATATTGGGATAAAAAATTAAAATATTATAGTTATATGGGCCAATTTATAAAAAAGAAGAAGTATATGTCAATATCAACTTTGAGGGGTAAAATGAGGTTATTAGATATGTTGGGAATTAATTATGATGAAATCAAATGCCCTATTATTTGTTTGTCATTGATTTTTAACACATTGATCGTTGCTACATTTTTTTAGATTCTTATACTTTTGTAAGATGATAATATAATTTGGTAATCAAATTGCACAACATCAAAATGGGCAAATAAAGGTATTGTAATGGAATAAAAAATGTAGACAAAAGTGAAAATTAATACTTTATTATTAAGAAATTTGAAGACAACAATAACTAGAACATGCAAAGGGCAATAATGCTAATTAAGTTGGGCATTTGCATGGATTGGTTTGGCAAAGAATATCACAAGTACAAATATGTTGATTTCCACTAGAATTTGCACAGACACAGTTCTTAGGCTGAAGACTTGGGGATTGTCCAAGTACACATTGACCTGGGAGGCTTGGCTGACATGGTCCTGGTTGTGCTGGTAAACGTATTGCCTGCAATATTGTGGTTGCCCTACACATTCAAAAAATTAAATAATTAAATGTTTGATTTAATAAGCCTTCAATTGTGGCTAAAGAGCTAATCAAAAGAATGAATATACCTTCAATTGTGGCTAAGGAGCTAATAAAAAGAATGCATAAGAGTACAGGCAGGACTTTTGACTTCATGTTTTTTGCTTTGAGGCTATTTTCTTTCAAGCAAAGTTTGTGTGCATTGTCATGTATATTCTCTCTATTTATATTCGTTTTATATGGCCAAAAAAATAAATTATTTACATGGTAAAACACCGAAATTTTGGAACTTCAAATCAATTTACAACTTTAGTATTTCAAATCATTATTTTTTTTAAGTAATATAATTCAAGTTAATTTGACACTCAAATATGGCAACAATGGCACAGTCTTGCAAGTTAGAATGTGGTAATTAATTTGGCCATTCTAGTATGGTAAATTATGTTGAATTCATCTTGGCAAATTCTATATATGTACATAAGAAAATGCCATATATGTCTATAAATTGGGGATACATATAAAGAAAGATCATAGTGATAAATACTCCTTGAGTATAATGAGTATAAAACAATAAATTTTAATCAATTAGGAAAAGTTATGTATATAAAAAAATTATTTAATTAAATTAAAACTTTAATTTAAATCACAATTAAACTGTGATAACGAGTACTAATTCAGTACAAAATTATAAGACCATGGCAAACCAATAATTTCATTGTTTAAAAAACTTTTTAAAATCCATGGTTTTCAAATCATGAGATTTTAATAAAAAAAATCATATCATGAACATAGAAATTAAAATAATCACAATTTTGAATCATATCATATTATATAAAAACCATGAAACAAATATGGTGTAAGTGAAATAGTAGATTCCCTTTAATGTTGAATATCTGGAAATTAGCAGATTTCCCATGACAAACCAAGCATTCTTGTCTCAGACAATAAATCAAGGATATCTTTACGCTGGCATAAAAAAATTCTATGTCAGGATGAATGGGTTACCAAAAATTCTTGTGCAAAATCCCAAGGAAATATTTAACGTCTCCAAGCTGTATCATTTGAAACTCGAAAGTCAAATACCAATAATCATCACATGTCACCACCAATCATCAACATCGATAATAAATGTGGCAATTTTACCTCCTCTACGTTTTAAAAATAAATTGTGATCTAAGTTACAACAATGAGAGTCGGGACGCGCGTGACGTGCATCGCAATTCGGGAGATTTTTTCCCAGGTTCATCCGGAACAGTGGCGGAGCCAGGAATTCAACACAGGAGGGGCTAGTTAAAAGTTCACTGGCTATTTCATATTGAAGTTGATGAGCAAAACGATGAATAAAATAAGCACATTTATTATCCTCTAAAATGAATGCTTTAAGGCCATTGAACTCGCCTTTCATATTACTAGCTCCATCATACCCTTGGCCACACAATCTAGACATACTCAATCCATGACTAGAAACTAGCTTAGCAAGTGTAGCATCTTTTTCTATACTCAAACAACATATCACCACCACTTTGTTTACCATTCTCTTCATAAAAAGATAACAAAAAAGACAAATGTAGCATCTTTTTCTATGCTATATTCCAACCAAGATCCAAATTTTCAAACCAGGTTGAGACAAACCGCCGTTTTTGATTTCCAAAGTTTGATAATTTAAAGTCGTGATTTTTAGGTTGAACATGACCTTTTTGTAGGTACGCTCTTCGGACTTCATCTCAGATATTATGACTATAATAAGAGATCCGAGGTCTTAATATAGGATTTGTAGGAAGATCTTGTAAATTAACTTCTACATCTTCGTTTGAACAATATTTAGTTTTCTTTGGAGAAGGTTGTAATGTTGATTTTCTTTTAAAATATTTCTCGATAACTATATCAAATAAACAAAAGAATAATTCAGTTTCTTGTAAAAATATCTATTGGAAAAAATCTAAAGGAATCAACAAATCATTATTAGGTTTCAAAATTAATATCATATTGTTCAATTTCTTTTTTTTTTTTTTTTAAAAGTGACTGTGTTAAATTAATAAAAACCTGACTATGTTAAAATTACAACAAAGTTCTTTGGCAGCAAAAAAAAATTATTTTTTTTTCTTGCTGATCACGTCCAGAGAATTTCGTTGGAGCAAAATTGACTTTGTTAAATTAATTATTTTTTTCTTGTTGATCACGTCTAGCAAAAAAATTAATTTGAACAATAAGATAATAATTTCAAAACTTAAAAATGAGCATAAAAATATATAAAGAGTGTCATACTGAATTGTTGGAGAATGATCTATAAAAGTGGAACCGCCTCTGTAAAAGTGGAACCCTACTTTACTTTGTGTAACTGCTTTCTCATCTTTGAATTTCGTTGTTGTCTTGCTGATGACTTGTTGTGTTTGTTTCTTAACAAGTTTCAGAATTTATGGAAAAATAGGAACAAAAATTTGATATAAAATAAATTTTTTTTTTAATTAATTTGGAATTTTTTTTTTGGGCCCAGCAGGGGCTACAGCCCCTGCTGGGCCCACGTGCAAACCGCCCCTGATCCGGAACTCGATTTTTTAGAATGAAAGATCCTCCGGACCTCCTATATAGAAATAGTTCGTCCCAAAATCTATTATCAAGCCTCATACCATAATTTGGAGCCTAAGAGAATAGAAGAACACCTAGAGTAAGGCAAGAACTAGTGCTTCAACCAGAATTTGAGATTGTAGACGAAAACTGTAATGGGAGTTCTTATTTTGTATTTATGATTAGCTTGCATCTACTTAATATCTTGAGTAGCTAAATCATTAATTTAGGATTGTAATGGATCTCAAGCATATGTTTATCAATTCATTTGTAACTTTTTTATTCTTTTGGGTATGTTATTAGATTATTTATTATTCTCTGTATTGAATATATGTTTTATTGTCTGGCCAACTAATAGAATAGTCGTGATAAATTCTTATAAACTCAACGGATGAATTTGGGATAGCTGTGAGAATAATAGCTCATGATTAATTTCTTCTGAATAGATTTCCTTGCATAATAGACATATACATGCCGGACATACGTAACCAATATTAGAACACGACCTAATGAATTTGGTTTAAATTAATTAACATAGACATATAGATAATTTATTTAATCCGAATATATTTACCCTGATCATCGAAAAAGGCTTCTAGATAGTTTAGCGTTTTAGGTTGATAATTCATAATAAAAACTCAATTGAATGAAAAGTGCATGAGCTCATTGTTTGCGTGCTTATGTGAAGTTACAACTCTAAGTTCTTCTCGCATATAAGTTTATTTCCAAACATTATTGTTTGCTTTTTATTAGTTATTATATTACTTAACCGATATGTGTGCTTGCGTATGGTATTAAATCGCGATCAATACAAAAATTTAATATGTTTATCCTTTGGTAACTAATCGAGCTTTGTATCTTTCAATTGTTCAATCTACTTTGTGCTTGACTGTAAAAACCCATATGCATCCCACAAGCTTCTTCCCCTTGGATAAAGATACGAGTTCCTAAGTAGCATTCTTTTTACTATTTCTTCTGCTGTAGATTTGGTCCATCTAGAATATGCTAAAGCTTCTTGTATTTTATTAGGAATAGAGATAGATGACGAATGGAATACATAAGATGCATATGACTCATATAACTTGAAAGATGGCATATGATTGTTTATGGGATATTTGACTTTAACTTTTGGATCAGGATCATATCTAATAAGTGGTTGACAAAAATTAAAACGATGGGGAATATGATAGTGAGGTGTTTCAGTATCAGTATCAGATATATTAACAACATTATCATCATTAGAATCAATAATAATAAAATTAGAGTTAGGTGATACCTCAAATGAGTCCAGTGGAGAAGAGTGGGTCTGTGTCTTCGTTGTAGAACCAATACGTAAAATTTATTGAAAGATGTGTCATAACACCGATAATTTTTTTGTGTTGAGCGATATCAAAAAAATACCCGAAAATACGATCGAGGTGCCAAATGGACGACTAAACGAAGCGTACAATAGTCAGAAATCACATCCAACGGTCTCTTGAGAACACTAATCAAGTATATAGCAGATTTTAAGACTTTGTCCCACAAGTGGGATGGAACATGACCACCAATTAACAGAGACCGAGTGACCTTCAAAAGGTATTTATTTTTCCTTTGGGCCACCTCATTATGTTAATGAGAATTAACACAAGATGTTTGATGAAGAATTTCAGTATAACTTATAAATTTAGTTAATTCTTTCTTGAAATACTCACCCCCGTTATCAAAACGAACAATCTTTATAGAGGTGCCAAATTGTGTGAGCACCATTTGATGGAAGAGAGGAAATATTGCACATACATCATTCTTATGTTTTAACAAAAATATTTATTTCATCTGAGTACAATCATCCACAAATGAATAAACTAGTTCATTCCATTATTGGTAGAAAATAGAATAACACCTCAAACATCTGAGTGAACTAATGAAAAATGAATATTAATTTTATTATCATCCAATAAAAAATAGTAGGATGGTTTTTTGCCATTATGTAAGTTTCACTAACAAAATTTGAAAGATTATAACTATGAAATAATGATGGAAAAGTCTCCTACAATAACAAAAGGAGGGATGCCTTAGTCGTCTATGCCATAACTAAATCTTCTTTTTATTGTTCTTTAACATATTGTAACTTCATTTGATGTCTCACCAAGCGATGTATCCTATCGATTTGGCTCGGCACAAACCATAGCATAAACTGTGTGCAGGTTTGGAAGTGGCAAAATAACACGTCACATCTGTCTCCTTAGGTATGATATTGGGGACATGGATTCATGAAATCGATAGATTTTCTTCCATAAAACGGATTAATTCCCTAAATACAAAGCTAAAATATGATTTGTAACAATATAATCATCATCATTATCATCATCATATATAGGATCTCTATAATCCATCTCAAAAGAATCATCCATGATTATATACATCAAGGTATCAAAATAGGCTTCGTGTCTATATCAAAATAATATCCCATATAGGGAACATATCTAGATCCTTCATCTCAAAATACATCAAAAGACTTTTTACTGTTAGCCCAACCTTTCTCTAATGGCGGAATATGATAAAGAAATAGCATGGGACAAAAAGAAGGATCCACTAATCTTTTGAACTTATAAAATTTAAGAAAGGAGTAAACGCAAGCTTAGTGCAATGGATCACAGCTTAGTGTTGTGGATAAACAAGTAATAAGTCTTTCATAATATAAATAAATACATGAATATGTAAAATGACGTATAAAATATTTCTTGGAAATCACAAGTCTCATTTCTCATAAATCTCATTATTCACAAGAATACTCAGAATAAAATAAAAATGTTAATTCATTTATATACACAGTCATGATAATACAGCAAAGCTGGCAATATGAGGCATCCCTACTGGCATCCGAAGCAAAACTGGCAACATGAAATCACATTTCACGATAAATAATATGACACGTATATGTACACGAAGTACGCACTAACATAAAAGGTGTTCTAAAACACATGTTTATGTATCTCAAAAATCGTAAAGGTAAATATTTAGAGGTAAGTATAAGCATAGTAAATAAATATTGGAAAAAAAAATTAAAACATTATATATGTCAATATCAACTTTGAGGGGTATAATTGCGGTTATTAGATATGTTGGGAATTAATTATGATGAAATCAAATGCCCTATTATTGATATGCTTACTTATAAGGGTGTAATCGAACTAAGTGATGATTGTTCAAAATCAGCACATCAACACTTATACAAGCTCGAATTAAGTTTTAAATGTGTTGTTCGAACTAAACTCGTTAGGAAATTATTGGGATAGAAGTCGACTTGAGCTCAAAATTTAAATGTTCGTGACACACATTAAATATCGAGCGAGTTGTGTCTATACAATCCGAGCTCTTGTTAGACAATTTTCAAAGGCAAAGTGATGTTGGAAAAAGTAATTAATTGATTTTTAACACATTGATCGTTGCTAGATTTTTTTTTTTAGATTCTTATACTTTCGAGTCATAAAATGATAATATAATTTGGGTAATCAAATTACACAACATCAAATTGGAAAATAAAGGTATTGTAATGGAAATAAAATGTAGACAAAAGTGAAAATTAATAGTTTATTATTAAGAAATTTGAAGACAACAATAACTAGAACATGCAAAGGGCAATAATGCTAATTAAGTTGGGCATTTGCATGGATTGGTCTAGCAAATAATATCACATGTACAAATATGTTGATTTCCTCCAGAATTTGCACAGACACAATTCTTAGGCTGAAGACTTGGGGATTGTCCAAGTACACATTGACCTGGGAGGCTTGGCTGACATGGTCCTGGTTGTGCTGGTAAACGTACTCCCCTGCAATATTGTGGTTGCCCTACACATTCACAAAATAATAAAATAATTAATTAAATGTGTGATTTAATAAGCCTTCAATTGTTGCTAAAGAGCTAATCAAAAGAATGAATATACCTTCAATTGTGGCTAAACAGCTAATCAAAAGAATGCATAAGAGTACAGGCAGGACTTTTGACTTCATGTTTTTTGCTTTGAGGCTATATCTTCTTTCAAGCAAAGTTTGTGTGCATTATCATGTAAATATTCTCTCTATTTATAGGCGTTTATATGGCAAAAATAATTTACAACTGTAGTATTTCAAATCATTAAATTTTTATAGTAATGTAATAAAAGTTTGCCATTCAAATATGGCAACAATGGCACAGTTTTGCCAGTTAGAGGGTGGTAATTAATTTGGCCATTATAGTATGGAAAATTATGTTGATTTCATCGTGGCAAATTCTATTTATATACATAAGAAAATTTGGCATGATATATATGTCTATAAATTGGGGATACATATAAATATACCCTTTAGTATATAATGAGTATAAAGCGATAATTTTAAACCAATCAGGAAAAATTATGTATATATATATATAAAAAAAAATTTATTTAATTAAATCAAAATTTTAATTTAAAATCACAATTTTAATTTAAAATCACTATTTAATTGTGATTTTGTACTGAACGAGTACTAATTCAGTACATCTATCATTATTGATAAAGAAATGGTGTTTCATTTAATATGGTAGAATTGACATTTTAAAATTTTATTAAATAAATTTTAGGAATACAAAATTATAAAATCATGTCAAACCACTATATTCATGATTTAAAAAACTTTTCAAAATTCATGATTTTCAAATCATGAGATTTTAATGAGAAATCAGATCATGAACATGGAAATCAAAACAAATAACAATTTGAAATATGACAAATCATGAAACAAATTAAGTGCAAGAGATATAACATATTTCGCTTTAATGTTGGATATCTAAAAATTAGGAAATGACACTTATACAATCTCTAATTATAATATCCATATCAAGTTAACCATAAATAAAAATCATTGGTTTATTTCTACAACCTTCCTCAAGTTGGTGCGTGGATATCAATTTTTTTTTTTTTTTTTTTTTTTTTTACGGTTACAAAGTTTCCACTTATAAAAATGAAATATCCTGAACTAGATCTTATGTTGTCAACTGAACCTGCCCAATCAATATCAGTGTAGCCTTCTACTTTAAGATGGCCATAATTTGAGAACAATAGACCTTTTTCCTGGAGCAGATTTCAAATATCTCAATATGTGCTCTACAGGCTACAGCATCTAATTGCGGTTTACGTGGTTCATGCATGAATTGGCTCACTACAATATCTGAATTGTGTGCATTATCATGTAAATATTCTCTCTATTTATAGGCGTTTATATGGCAAAAATAATAATTTACAGCCGTAGTATTTCAAATCATTAATTTTTCATAGTAATGTAATAAAAGTTTGCCACTCAAATATGCAATTATGCAAGTTAGAAGGTGGTAATTAATTTGGCCATTCTAGTATGGCGAATTATGTTGATTTCATCGTGGCAAATTCTATATATATACAAGTTGGATTCACCAACTCAGGTTGGAAAATTTGCTAGTTTCGTAATACATCTTGGTCCACCTATAATTTAGATGTGAGTCTGAGTTTCGAACGGTCATATGGATTTCATAATGCGTAGAGTTATGTTATTAGATTTGTTTTGACTATACTTGAGTCTTAGGTTTTTTCCTAAGTTTTTTTCAAGCAAATATTGGTAGTGTATTTACATCATTCTAATATTTTACTTGTTGGAAATTCTTTTAAATATTCATTAAGGGTAAATCTGTCTTTCCTTAACATTGGGTGCTTTTGAGGGGTACAACCCTTTGGAGGGTTGCACCCCACCCCTAAGGGTGCCCTATTCGCACCATTCCATGCCTTATAAAAGGAGGCATTATATCCAATAAGAAAGAAAAAAAAAATTCGTTTTTTGGTAGAGTTATTTGTTTTGTTTTTTTTGTTTTTGAGAGAGAGCCACCACCATTATTCCAGTTCAAACACTTGTCAAGGAGTGCTCCTTGGACAAGAATGACCAAGTTATCCTGGGAGAACATTGGCTAATTTAATCCGTAAAGCACCTGTGACGGGGCCAATAAGTTCTTAAGGACAGAGAGATCTCGACTTGGATTCGCCATCACATTATACAAATTTATCAGGTTTTTCTGGTTTCAATCTTGTAGGGTTTTGTATGAAAAGTAGATCTAGATTTCTGTTTCTGGTTTAATTTGTTTGAAGCATATTGTTTTAATGTTTAATGACACTAATCGGACCACAATCTTAAGAACTTATTGCATTTTAGTGTTGTTAGACTATAATTCGCATGCTAGGGTAGAAATTTTCTGGAAAAACTACGAACTGTGCATGTAACCCGTAGAGCGTTCGAACGCCCGACGAACGCGAAGGCTTAAAATTTTGAAATTTCGTAAGAACGTTCCAACGACGTCTTCAAACGCAACTCGAATGCAAGCCTTCTTCCTAAGAACGTTCGAACGCGTCCTAAACGCAACTCGAACGCTAACTCTCTGGAATCATTCCGTTCGAACGCGTTCTCGAACGCTATACGAACGTGAACTCTCTGGAATCATTTAGTTCGAACGCGTTATCAAACGTTACTCGAACGTGAACTCTCTTGAAACAATCGTTCGAACGCGTTGTCAAACGCAACACGAACGCACCCACACTGCCAGTCTCGTTCGAACGTATATACGAACGTGACACTAACGAAATAGTCCTGTAATTATTATAAACTTCAAACTTAAATTAATATTAACTTAGTAAATCATATACTGTAACATATTAATCTTGTAGTATAGATTTAAGTTATTATTAGGTTGTTCAATTATCACAAGCATACACATAGTGATAAAGTTGAAATTGATTGTGTGTGCATACTTGGTTGAGAATTTAAAGTGTAATCATACACAAGAAATTCCATCCAATCTTGATTGACACTTACACATAACCTCACATATTGTATATTGTACTATTGTATAAAATGTAGTTCTGAGTTTGAATTGCTAAAAGATCCTATTGGAAAAGTGTTTAAAGAATATTCTGTCTAAAATGTGATATTCGTTTATTCATTTTTCTAAAAGAATCTTTGGTTGAAATTCAAGGACTTGTGTTTATTGGAACCATCGTCCAATAGAACAACAAGTGGTTACCTAGTACATCATTTTGAACAAGATCATTCGTTGATCGTTGTGCAATTTGTCTTTTGTAGACTAATTAACCCATATTGGATTTTCAGTTACAAATGGCTAGCGGAAATATCACAGTACCGGTCTCTCATGGAGAAAAGCCGGAGAAATTTGGTGGGGCAAATTTCAAGCAGTGGCAGAGCAATGAATGATGTTCTACCTGACAACTCTCCAGTTAGCTAAATTCCTCAAAGATCATCCGGGTCTTGTGGAGGGTGAATCTGAAATGGCCAAGGAATAGCGAGAACGGACTTGGATGTCTGGAGACTTCTTATGCAAGAACTACCTTTTGGGTGGTCTTGACAATACCCTGTATAATGTGTACCAAGGCATGACTTCTTCGAAGATTCTCTGGAATCTCTCGAGAAGAAGTATAAAACCGAGGATGTCGGACAAAAGAAATTTATCGTGGGTAGGTTCCTGGACTACAAGATGGTAAATTCAAGGACTGTGATGTCTCAGTTGGGTGAACTGCAGTTAATCATTCATGAAATACTGGATGATGGTATGAAACTCTGTGAGATGTTTCAAGTTGCCGCCATAATTGAAAAGTTGCCTCCATCATGGAAGGACTTCAGGAGCTATCTGAAACACAAAAAAAAGCAGATGAGCCTTGAAGACCTTAGTGTTCGATTGAGAATCGAGGAGGACAACAGGATGTCCGAGAAGGCCAGCTACAAGAATATGGAGTTTAAGGCCAACATCATTGATGGTGTGAAGGGTAGCAAGAAAAGAAATAACAGTGGAGCTGATTATTCGAACAAGAATTTCAAGGGGAAATGCTACAACTGTGGAAAGAGCGGTCATATGTCAAAGAGATATAACATATTTCGCTTTAATGTTGGATATCTAAAAATTAGGAAATGACACTTATACAATCTCTAATTATAATATCCATATCAAGCTAACCATAAATAAAAAATCATTGATTTATTTCTACAACCTTCCTCAAGTTGGTGCGTGGATATCAATTTTTTTTTTTTTTTTTTTTACAGTTACAAAGTTTCCACTTATAAAAATGAAATATCCTGAACTAGATCTTATGTTGTCAACTGAACCTGCCCAATCAATATCAGTGTAGCCTTCTACTTTAAGATGGCCATAATTTGAGAACAATAGACCTTTTTCCTGGAGCAGATTTCAAATATCTCAATATGTACTCTACAGGCTACAGCATCTAATTGCGGTTTACGTGGTTCATGCATGAATTTGCTCACTACAATATCTGAATTGTGTGCATTATCATATAAATATTCTCTTTATTTATAGGAGTTTATATGGCAAAAATAATAATTTACAGCCGTAGTATTTCAAATCATTAATTTTTCATAGTAATGTAATAAAAGTTTGCCACTCAAATATGGCAACAATGGCACAATTATGCAAGTTAGAAGGTGGCAATTAATTTGGCCAATCTAGTATGGCGAATTATGTTGATTTCATCGTGGAAAATTCTATATATATACAAGTTTGGATTCACCAACTCCAGTCAAGAGGTTGGAAAATTTGATAGTTTCGTAATACATCTTGGGCCATCAATAAATTTAGATGTGAGTCTGAGTTTCGAACGGTCATATGGATTTCATAATGCGTAGAGTTATGTTATTAGATTTGTTTTGACTATACTTGAGTCTTAGGTTTTTTCCTAAGTTTATTTTCAAGCAAATATGGGTAGTGTATTTACATCATTCTAATATTTTACATGTTGGAAATTCTTTTAAATATTCATTAAGGGTAAATCTGTATTTCCTTAACATTGGGTGCTTTTGAGGGGTACAACCCTTTGGAGGGTTGCACCCCACCCCAAAAGGTGCCCTATTGGCACCATTCCATGCCTTATAAAAAGAGGTATTATATCCAAAAGAAAGAAAAAAAAAAAAGAAATCCGTTTTTTGGTAGAGATATTGTTTTTTGTTTTTTTGGTTTTTGAGAGAGAGTTCCACCAATTATTCCAGTTCAAACACTTGTTAAGGAGTGCTCCTTGGACAAGAAGGAACCAAGTTATCCTGGGAGAACATTGGCTAATTGAATCCGTAAAGCACATGTGACGGGGCCAATAAGTTCTTAAGGACAGAGAGATCTCAACTTGGATTCGCCATCATATTATACAGATTTATCAGGTTTTTCTGGTTTCAATCTTTTAGGGTTTTGTATGAAAAGTAGATCTAGATTTCTGTTTCTGGTTTAATTTGTTTGAAGCATGTTTTTTTAATGTTTAATGACACTAATCGGACCACAATCTTAAGAACTTATTGCATTCTAGTGTTGTTAGACTATAATTCGCATGCTAAGGTAGAAATTTTCTGAAAAAACTACGAACTGTGCATGTAAACCCGTAGAGCGTTCGAACGCCAGACGAACGCGAAGGCTTAAAATCTAAAATTTCGTAAGAACGTTCGAACGCGTCTTCAAACGCAACTCGAACGTAAGCCTTCTGCCTAAGAACGTTCGAACGCGTCCTAAACGCAACTCGAACGCTAACTCTCTGGAATCATTCCGTTCGAACGCGTTCTTGAACGATATATGAACGTGAACTCTTTGGAATCATTTAGTTCGAACACGTTATCAAACGCTCTCGAACGTGAACTCTCTGGAAACACATCTTTCGAACGCGTTGTCAAATGCAACACGAACGCACCCACACTGCCAGTCTCGTTCGAACGTATATACGAACGTGACACTAACGAAATAGTCCTGTAATTATTATAAACTGCAAACTTAAATTAATATTAACTTAGTAAATCATATACTGTAACACATTAATCTTGGTAGTATATATTTAAGTTATTATTAGGTTGTTCAATTATCACAAGCATACACATAATGATAAAGTTGAAATTGATTGTGTGTTGCATACTTGGTTAAGAATTTAAAGTGTAATCATACACAAGAAATTCCATTCAATCTTGATTGACACTTACACATAACCTCACATATTGTATATTGTACTATTGTATAAAGTGTAGTTCTGAGTTTGAATTGTTAAAAGATCCTATTGGAAAAGTGTTTAAAGAATATTCTGTCTAAAAGGCGATATTCGTTTATTCATTTTTCTAAAAGAATCTTTGGTTGAAATTCAAGGACTTGTGTTTATTGGAACCACCGTCCAATAGAACAACAAGTGGTTACCTAGTACATCATTTTGAACAAGATCATTCGTTGATCGTTGTGCAATTTGTCTTTTGTAGACTAATTGACCCATATTGGATTTTCAGTTACAAATGGCTAGCGGAAATATCACAGTACCGGTCTCTCATGGAGAAAAGCCGGAGAAATTTGGTGGGGCAAATTTCAAGCAATGGCAGAGCAAAATGCTGTTCTACCTGACAACTCTCCAGTTGGCTAAATTCCTCAAAGATCATCCGGGTCCTGTGGAGGGTGAATCTGAAATGGCCAAGGAAGGGCGAGAACGGACTTGGATGTCTGGAGACTTCTTATGCAAGAACTACCTTTTGGGTGGTCTTGACAATACCCTGTACAATGTGTACCAAGGCATGACTTCTTCGAAGATTCTCTGGGAATCTCTCGAGAAGAAGTATAAAACCGAGGATGTCGGACAAAAGAAATTTATCGTGGGTAGGTTCCTGGACTACAAGATGGTAAATTCAAGGACGGTGATGTCTCAGTTGGGTGAACTGTAGTTAATCATTCATGAAATACTGGATGAGGGTATGAAACTCTGGGAGATGTTTCAAGTTGCCGCCATAATTGAAAAGTTGCCTCCATCATGGAAGGACTTCAGGAGCTATCTGAAACACAAAAAGAAGCAGATGAGCCTTGAAGACCTTAGTGTTCGATTGAGAATCGAGGAGGACAACATGATGTCCGAGAAGGCCAGCTACAAGACTATGGAGTCTAAGGCCAACATCATTGATGGTGTGGAGGGTAGCAAGAAAAGAAAGAACAGTGGAGCTGATTCTTAAAATAAGAATTTCAAGGGGAAATGCTACAACTGTGGAAATAGCGGTCATATGTCAAAGGACTGCAGAAACAAGAAGTCTCAGGACAAGGGCAAGAAAAAGAAAAATGAGGCCCATGTCACTGAAGGTGAGCAGCTGACTGATGATATCTCAAAGATGGAACTATCAGCAGTGGTAACCAAAGCCAACATAGATGGGAATCCAAGAGAATGATGGGTAGACACTAGGGCTTCTCGTCATATATGTGCAGACATCAAGATGTTTTCCATGTACCAGAAGGTCGATGGCGGTGATCATCTGACAATGGGAAACCTTCTACCTCTCAGGTGGTTGGACAAGGCACAATGGTTCTGAAGATGACATCCCGAAATTAGCTAACATTGAGAAATGTACTGCATGTTCCAGATATTCGGAAGAACTTGGTCTCGCTCTCTTCTTAGTAAGGCTGGTTTTAAGCTTGTGTTTGTTTCTGATAAGTTTGTAATGACAAAGAATGATATGTATGTAGAAAAAGGTTACCTACCTGAGGGCCTTTTCAAACTAAATGTAATGACTGTTAATCATGCAATAATAAAGCTAGTACTTCTCTTATTTATTGAGTCACAAAATATATGGCATGGGAGGTTAGGACATGTTAATTATGATACCATGCGTAAATTAATTAACATGGACCTTATACCTAAAATTGCAATTGATAGCCAACATAAGTGTGAGGCATGCGTTGAAGCAAAAATGCATCGAACATCATTTCATTCTGGAGAACGCAGTTCTGAACCTTTAGAATTTGTACACACGGACGTGTGTGACATGAACATTGTGCAAACAAGAGGCGATAAAAAGTACTTTGTCACTTTTATCGATGACAGTACAAGATTCTGCTATGTGTACTTGCTGAGAAGCAAAGCAGAAGCTATTGAGAGCTTTGTACACTATAAGAGCGAAGTTGAAAATCAACTTGGCAAGAAAATCAAAAGAATCATGAGTGATAGAGGTGGTGAATACGTTTCACAATTCGGTGAATATTGTTCTGTGCACGGAATTATTCACGAAACCACTGCTCCTTATTCTCCTCAACAGAACGGAATTGCGGAGCGTAAAAACCGAACGTTGAAGGAAATGATGAACGCCATGTTGACGAGTTCGGGTCTACCCCAGAACTTATGGGGGGAAGCCTTGCTTTCCATGAACTACGTTCTAAACAATCTTCCTCATAGAAGGTTGGACAAGACACCATATGAGTTGTGGAAAGGTTTCGTACCTTCCTACAAATACCTAAAAGTGTGGGGCTGTCTTGCCAAAGTAATGGTTCCTGAACCTAAGAAGGCTAGAATAGGATCCAAAACTGTTGATTGTATATTCATTGGATATGCTCGCAACAGTAGTGCGTATCGATTCTTGGTACACAAGTCGGAGATTCCTGACATCAATCCGAACATGATAATTGAGTCAAGGAATGCAACATTTTTTGAAGAGACGTTTCCTTGCAAGGAAAGACAGAGAACAGAGTCTCTCAAAAGAACAATTGATACTATCAAGGACAGTGATCAGTTGACCAATAATCAGATCAACGTGAAAATGCTGAGATAATCGAGCCTAGACGTAGCAAAATAGCTAGAACGTCTAAGTCGTTTGGTCCCAATTTTCTGACATACTTGTTAGAAAATGAGCCTCAAAGCTATAAAGAAGCTATGGCTTCTCCGGAGGCACCTCTTTGGAAAGAGGCTCTTAACAGTGAGATTGATTCAATCTTACAGAACCATACTTGGGAGTTGGTTGATCTTCCACTAGGTTGTAAGCCGCTGGGCTACAAATGGATATTCAAAATGAAGATGAAAACGGATGGATCAATAGATAAGTACAAGGTGAGACTTGTCATAAAAGGTTATAGACAAAAAGAATGCCTTGATTACTTTGACGCATATTCACCAGTGACTCGTATCACATCCATAAGAATGCTCATAGCCATAACAGCTATATTTGGTCTTGAAATACATCAAATGGATGTAAAGACAGCATTCTTGAATGGTGAATTGGATGAAGAGATTTACATGGAACAACCAGATGAGTTTAATGTTCCTGGACAAGAACAGAAGGTGTGCAAACTTGTAAAATCCTTGTACGGATTAAAACAAACACCTAAACAATGGCATGAGAAAATTGACAAAGAAATATTATCAAGTAGGTTCAAAACCAATGAGTGTGATAAGTGTGTGTACACCAAATCAACTCAAAAATGATATGTCATTGTGTGTCTCTATGTAGACGATATGCTGATAATTGGTAGTAATCATGAATTGATTCAGTGTACCAAAAATGTGTTATCCAGCAGATTTGATATGAAAGACTTGGGAGTAGCTGATGTGATCCTTGGAATTAAGATTTCTATAACATCAGACGGATATATATTATCTCAGACTCATTATATTGAGAAGATACTTGATAAATATATCAAAAGGGATCTAAATGTGGCTAGAACACATGTGGACCCAACTATTCATTCTATCAAAGAATACTGGTTCAAGCATATCGCAATTAGAGTATTCGAGAATCATCGGAAGTCTGATGTATCTCACGAATTGCACACGACCTGATATAACTCAAGCTGTGAACCTGCTTACCAGATATACGAGCAATCCATGACATAACCACTGGAAAGCCATAGTAAGAGTTTTGAGGTATCTGAGAGAAACTTCAAAATATGGGCTAATTACGAGAGATATCCTGCTGTACTAGAGGGATACAGTGATGCTAACTGGATATCTGATACAAAGGATTTATTTTCACACTTGGTAATGCAGCCGTGTCATGGAAATCCTCGAGGCAACATGTATTGCCCGGTCTACTATGGAATCTGAATTCATAGCGTTAGACAAAACATCGGAAGAAGCAGAATGGCTTAGAAACTTCCTGGAGGATATTCCTAGATGGCCCAAACTGGTGCCAGCGATTAGCATACATTGTGATAGCCAATCTGCTATTGGGAGAGCCCAAAATACAATGTATAATGGTAAGTCTCGACACATACGTCGGAGATATAATACCATACGTCAACTGCTCTCAAGTGGCATAATAACGATCGATTATGTCAAGTCGAAGGAAAACCTAGCAGATCCACTAACTAAAGGTTTACCTCGATAGCAAGTTGAGAAGTCATTGAGGGGAATGGGCTTGAAGCCTATAATCTAAGAATTGTCACTATGGAAACCCAACCTAGCTGACTGGAGATCCTAAGATCTAGGTTCAAAAGGGAAAACAGAAACTTTGTGCAATTCAAACCAAGCACTGAAGAGTTTTGTACTCTTTCCCATTCCGATAATGACGCTGAGTGCTGTCTGTCATTGGTTAGGATAACCTAAGGCTTTTAATGATCACTATATTAGGAGATGAGTCCTAATGGGTGTAAAGACAGATTACCTTTTCATAGAAGATCACCTATTTCAAGTAAGAAGTGAGGCCGCTTCCATGAGAAATTTTAAAGGCGGGTTACCCTAAAGTGCTTGATGAATCCGGGACCGTTGTTCAGGGCCGAAATGAACACAACCATAGAACGGGAAAATGGTCGAAGTAAAGCTGTGTGTTGGCAGTTGTCTTGGTTTTCACCAACGGCAGAACATTTCAAGACTATGGGTCACTTGTTTGCCGAGTAAATCTTATTGTCACTCACTAGGAAAGGTTAAAGGCGAAAGCTACCTATTTCGATGCAGCTTTAGTTCATGGTAACTCTCTCAAGTGTCTCCATGAATATTTGAAGAATTATGGGGGATTGTTGGAAATTCTTTAAAATATTCATTAAGGGTAAATCTGTTTTTCCTTAACATTGAGTGCTTGTGAGGGGTACAACCCTTTGGAGGGTTGCACCCCACCCCAAAGGGTGCCCTATTGGCACCCTTCCATGCCTTATAAAATGAGGCATTATATCCAATAAGAAAGAAAAAATAAAGAAATCTGTTTTTTGGTAGAGACATTTGTTTTGTTTTTTTGGTTTTTGAGAAAGAGTTCCACAAATTATTCCAGTTCAAACACTTGTCAATGAGTGCTCCTTGGACAAGAAGGAACCAAGTTATCCTGGGAGAACATTGGCTAATTGAATCCGTAAAGCACCTGTAACGGGGCCAATAAGTTCTTAAGGACAGAGAGATCTCGACTTGGATTCGCCATCACATTATACAGATTTATCAGGTTTTTCTGGTTTCAATCTTTTAGGGTTTTGCATGAAAAGTAGATCTAGATTTCTGTTTCTGGTTTAATTTGTTTGAAACATGTTGTTTTAATGTTTAATGCTATTAATCGGACCACATTACCTACGAATGAATTTCCTTATTTAAAAAAAAAGGTCTACCAAGTATGTTTTCGAAATTTGTCTACTAGAGACGAAATCTCCCATATACTAATGGAGATAATATATACTCCTATAAATATTTAGGGAGATATATCTACGTTGAAATATGAATAGAAAGATATATATTATTATATATTTTTTAAAACAAACAGTGCATAAATGAGGTCAAAAGATCCATTATACATCGTTACCAGAGACGTAATTATAAAGTTGAGAATTCAGTTCGAATAACTACTTAGGAATACCTAAGACTCAAGCTTATTTAGGGTAAAACCGAATAACTAAACATAATTTATGCACTACGTATTCCCCATAATCATTAGGAAAATAAATTCATATATAAAACTATTTACATACTTCAATTCTAGTATTAGATCTATCCATTTAACTCGTACAGGTCCTCTATAAGCCGAAGAAAAATAGCCATTATTCCTACAAAAATAATTGGAAAAGATAAAAACACCTAACATTATTGGAAGATACCATGTTTAATGAAGCCTTAGTAGTGGTTAAATTAGAAGAAATCAAATTATGAACTACATCGATATTCTATCAAGAATTCGAAGCTCCACATACGCCTTCCCTTTATAAAGCTTTCAAGTCTACAAAATTTTACCACAAGTTTATTTGTTAATTTTTTATTGTCCTTCCGTGAAGAACATTAAATAAACTCAACCTCTATCTCCTAAAGTTAAGGATAATAACTTCTATCATCTAAACCTAATCCTGATGAGCTAAAGAACTCATCTTATTGATCCTAATCTTGATGAACCAAATAAACTAATCTTATTAGCAAACTAATCCAAGCACCTTCAAACTCCTCAAAAATCTATTCGCACGCTAATTTCTATTGTCACGCCAATCCACTTAACAACCAAAGCCTATCATAAATGGATTTCTTGGAGCCGTGCATGTGATCTGCTCCTATCATCAGCACCATCCCCTGGAAATAAATGGATTTCTTGGAGCCGTGCATGTGATCTGCTTCCTATCAGCACCATCATCCCCTGGAAAATGAGCTTTATCCTCAAGGTTCAGATGGATCTGTTCGTTATTCAAAATTCCAGGACACTGAGAGAGACTTGGCTTCGGATCTTTAGACAGCTATTGGCTCCACTTTCTTATTTGCTATTTGTTGGGATTCTCTGATCACTGAAGAGTGTTTTGTGAGGAAAAATAAATTCTTATTACCACAAGAACAGAATTTATAAGTATTACAAAATTTGTACAAAAAACCTCACCACTAACGACACTTTCTACCATGCTCTCTTTACATGGAGCTTCTAGGATCTAGCTCTCTTTCTTGGAGCAACTCTCTAAGCTTTCTTTACTTGAACCTTTCTTATTGGGAATGGTTTGAGCTCTCAAATGAGCTCCCTATTTATAGCTAAAGTTATGGCTCCAAAGTCTGAAATTACCTACAAGCAATACAAAAACCAAACTCTATATTCCCAAGAAGGGGGTGAATTGGGTAATTGTCTAATAATGAGGAATTTAAAATATTTGCCGATTTTTCCTAGTTTTACCGATTTGGCTTAGATCGATTTTCTCTATTTCAATATATAACATATATGCAAGTTTCTAAGCAATAAACATATATATAAATGAAAGCTTGCAATAAGTAAAGAGTTAGGGATAGAGAAAATAACACTGTGATTTATAGTGGTTCGGCCAACTATGCCTACATCCACTCTCCCTAGTCGCGCTTCAAGATTTCCACAATCAACGAGTTTTCGTGGCTCACCCGCAACCAAGAGTTTTACATAAGGTTTATTCCAAACCCTTACACACTTGGCACTTGGTTTATCAACAAGTGTTTTGAATAAGAAGTTCGTAAACTCACTTGGCACTCACAAAGATAAATAAGATTGTGTGAGTTGGTTACCCAAGTTATCTAACTCACTACAAATGTAAATGAAGGTGTAGTGTGTGAGCTTGATGTGTGAGTGTATATGACTATGAAGGTTCTTGAAACACTCTTGTTTTTGCTTTGGTGGAATATATATGAAGGTTGTGTAGTTCTTTAACCTAGCAAAACTGAATTGGGGCTCAATTTATAATAAAATGTAAGGCAGTCCTTAATTCCCTGTCTGAGACTGGTATGCCGGTCTCCAGACACCGGTATGCCGGTCTCTGGCATAGTAACGGCTCTCAACGGCTATATTATCGTTGTAAACATATATGTTAGGCCGGTATGGTAACCGGTATGAGGATCGGTTTGGTCCGTACCGATTCCAGTAGCTGTACAACATGCAGGGTTACCGGTATGATCACCGGTATGATGACCAGTTTAGGTCATTTAGGTTCCAATAAGGAACTAACTGTTAGACTCACGGGCTATGACCAGTATGGATACTGGTTTGGTATGTGCCGGTTCCAGTAGTTATGCATTCTCCAGGTTCATCGGTATGGTTACCGGTATGATGACTGGTTTGGTATGTGCCGGTTCCATTGAGTAAAATATAGCATCTCACTGGTATGGGACCGATATGCCGGTCTCTGTATCAAAAACACAGATATGAAGGTTTTAAGACATTTGTACATGAACCTAATGCATCTAAGTGAATGTGCATGTTTCATATAAGCTTAGGTACTTGAATAAACAATTCACAATATATTTAGATCTCTAAGCTAAGACTTCACATAATTTCTTCAATATGTGTCAGTCTTCACATTCTTCGCTCTTCACCACCGTTGTCCTTCGACATCTTTTTGTAATGTCTCGCTGTTATACGTCGAAGTCTTTACTCATATTGCATCAACAAAATCCATTACGTGATTGTGTCGCTAACAATCTCCTCATTTTTGATGATGGCAACCCCTTCTGAGAGACCAAATTTGAAGATTTTGTTCCCCCTCAATATTAGCTCCCCCTCAATGTCTCGTCTTCAATATAGCTTTATAAGACTTAGACAAACACATTAGTAAAATTACTTCCCCTTAATACAAGGGTGAGGGTAACACAAGTTTTAACGCATTTCTAATGATTTCTCCCCCTAACGAAAATCGAAGGTCCGAATTGGGCAAATGAGGTGTCTACCCGTGTATATTTACGAGGGGAATATTCTGGTCTAGAAGGTGTTCTGCATGCACGGTGGCGTGTGGCGCGTGGAGCAACGATGCGGCGGCGCGTGGGTGGCACGTGGGAGCGCATGCGGTGGCTTCAAGTGATCGGATCGGCGGTGTTGGCTTCGTCTCGGCGAGGGGATTCTCCTGGGGTAGTCACTCGCCGGAAAAGATGACCGGACGATGTCGAAATCCCTCTTTCTCTCTCATGCCCACTCTTTCTCTCTCTTATGTACTTTCTCTCTCTACGGTTCTGCTTCTCTCTCTAGCTACTCACTGGTTTTCTGGAAATAAAACTTCAATACCATGGTTATTATTTTGTTTCACTCACACTAAGCACATAACAATCAAAAATTAGGTTTAGTTGTTTTTAGATAGGAGAGGTTGTTGAGCTTTATAAGGAGAGTGGGTGAGTGGTTACTGATTTTAGGGGATAAAATTTAAATAAAATTAAGATTAATAAATGACAATTATCACAGTTTCCTCTATAAAATGAACTAATTCCCTTAATACAAAGCTAAAATATGATTTGTACTAATGTCATCATCATCATCATATATATGATCTCCATAATCCATCACAAAAGAATTATCCATGATTAAAAGTATATACATCAAGGTATCAAAATAGGCTTCGTGTCTATATCAAAATAATACGGCTACATAGGGAAGACGTATCCAGATCATTCATCTCAAAATACATCAAAAGATTTTCTACTGTTAGCCCAACCTTTCTCTAATGGCGGAATATGATAAAGAAATAGCAGGGGACAAAAGGAAGGATCCACTAATCTTTTGAACTTATAAAATTTAAGAAATGAGTAAGCTCACGCTTAGTGCAATGGGTCACAGCTTAGTACTGTGGATAAACAAGTAATAAGTCTTTCATAATATAAATAAATACATGACTATGTAAAATGACGTATAAAATATTTCTTGGAAATCACAAGTCTCATTTCTCATAAATCTCATTATGCACAAGAATACTCTGCATAAAATAAAAATGTTCATTAGTTTATATACACAGTTGTGATAATACGGCAAAGCTGATAATATGGGGCATCCCTACTGGCATCCGAACTAAAACTGGCAATATGAAATCTCATTTCACAGTAAATAATTTAACACGTATATCTACACGAGTAGGCCCTAACCTAAAATGCATTTCTAAAACACATGTTCATGTATCTCAAAACTCATATAAATTATCTCATATATTACAAACTCATGATTTCAAACATAATCATAAGATGAAGACGTGGGTGCAATATTGTGCTTGCCCTACACATTCAAAAAAAAAAAAATTGTTAAATATATAATAATTAAATCTAGGAAAAATGATATTTAGACCCGCATAATTTCATCAAGTTATCAAGGAGATGGTCAAACAACAAATGCGTAAGAATGAAGTTGGAGAGACTGGTCAAAAAGAGACTTAACGACTTAATGGTCCCTGTGACTTTTTTTTATATATATTTAAAAAAAAAAAAAAAAAAAGATCACCAAATTCTGTTTGTGTCAAAAGGTGTATGTGTGATTATTTTCAAAATCAAGAGGTTTTTCATTACTATTTCCTCAAAATATGGGGGTCTACGTATTATTTTACCTTGAATAAAAAATTAGAGTAGATTTCACCAAAAATAAATGTAAACGTGGACTAAAATGAGTATAAATTTGGCTCAAACATAGTCGATATATGTCAGGGCAAAGCCAAAATTTAAAATTTGAGAAGGGGGAAGAGGGCTAAAAAATCGTAAAGGTAAATATTTAGAGGTAAGTATAAGCATAGTAAATAAATATTGGGAAAAAAAATTAAAACATTATAGTTATATGGGCCAATTTATAAAAAAGAAGAAGTATATGTCAATATCAACTTTGAGGGGTATAATTGAGGTTATTAGATATGTTGGGAATTAATTATGATGAAATCAAATGCCCTATTATTTGTCAGTCATTGAATCTAAATTCGTGGTATGATTGATATGCTTACTTATAAGGGTGTAATCGAACTAAGTGATGATTGTTCAAAATCAGCAAATCAACATTTATACAAGCTCGAATTAAGTTTTAAATGTGTTATTCGAACTAAACTCGTTAGGAAATTATTGGGATAGAACTCGACTTGAGCTCAATTACTAGATAAGTCGAGCTCAGCTCGAGATTGAATAAAAAAAATTCAATTTTTGGATTTTTTTTTTAATTTACTTCTTCAAATTTTAAATAAATTCCCTTCAAAATTTAAATGTTCGTGACACACATTAAAATATCGAGTGAGTTGTGTCTATACAATCCGAGCTCTTGTTAGACAATTTTCAAAGGCAAAGTGATGTTGGAAAAAGTAATTAATTGATTTTTAACACATTGATCGTTGCTACATTTTTTTTTTAGATTCTTATACTTTCGAGTCATAAAATGATAATATAATTTGGGTAATCAAATTACACAACATCAAATTGGGAAATAAAGGTATTGTAATGGAAATAAAATGTAGACAAAAGTGAAAATTAATACTTTATTATTAAGAAATTTGAAGACAACAATAACTAGAACATGCAAAGGGCAATAATGCTAATTAAGTTGGGCATTTGCATGGATTGGTCTAGCAAAGAATATCACATGTACAAATATGTTGATTTCCTCCAGAATTTGCACAGATACAATTCTTAGGCTGAAGACTTGGGGATTGTCCAAGTACACATTGACCTGGGAGGCTTGGCTGACATGGTCCTGGTTGTGCTGGTAATCGTACTTTCATGCAATATTTTGGTTGCCCTACACATTCACAAAATAATAAAATAATTAATTAAATGTGTGATTTAATAAGCCTTCAATTGTTGCTAAAGAGCTAATCAAAAGAATGAATATACCTTCAATTGTGGCTAAACAGCTAATCAAAAGAATGCATAAGAGTACAGGCAGGACTTTTGACTTCATGTTTTTTGCTTTGAGGCTATATCTTCTTTCAAGCAAAGTTTGTGTGCATTATCATGTAAATATTCTCTCTATTTATAGGCGTTTATATGGCAAAAATAATTTACAACTGTAGTATTTCAAATCATTAAAACTTTTCAAAATTCATAATTTTCAAATCTTGAGATTTTAATGAGAAATCAGATCATGAACATGGAAATCAAAACAAATAACAATTTGAAATATGACAAATCATGAAACAAATTAAGTGCAAGAGATATAACATATTTCGCTTTAATGTTGGATATCTAAAAATTAGGAAATGACACTTATACAATCTCTAATTATAATATCCATATCAAGCTAACCATAAATAAAAAATCATTGATTTATTTCTACAACCTTCCTCAAGTTGGAGCGTGGATATCAATTTTTTTTTTTTTTTTACTTCTCTAAGTTACAAAGTTTCCACTTATAAAAATGAAATATCCTGAACTAGATCTTATGTTGTCAACTGAATCTGCCCAATCAATATCAGTGTAGCCTTCTACTTTAAGATGGCCATAATTTGAGAACAATAGACCTTTTTCCTGAAGCAGTTTTCAAATATCTCAATATGTGCTCTACAGGCTACATCATCTAATTGCGGTTTACGTGGTTCATGCATGAATTGGTTCACTACAATATCTGAATTGTGTGCACTATCATGTAAATATTCTCTCTATTTATAGGCGTTTATATGGCAAAAATAATAATCTTGATGAACCAAATCCTGATGAGCTAAAGAACTCATCTTATTGATCCTAATCTTGATGAAAAAATAACTAATCTTATTAGCAAACTAATCCAAGCACCTTCAAACTCCTCAAAAAATCTATTTGCACGCTAATTTTCTATTGTCACGCCAATCCACTTAACAACCAAAGCCTATCATAAATGGATTTCTTGGAGCCGTGCATGTGATCTGCTTCCTATCATCACCCTCCCCTGGAAAATGAACTTTATCCTCAAGGTTCAGATGGATCTGTTCGTTATTCGAAATTCCAGGACACTGAGAGAGACTTGGCTTCGGATCTTTAGACAGCTATTGGCTCCACTTTCTTATTTGCTATTTGTTGTGATTCTCTGATCACTGAAGAGTGTTTTGTGAGGAAAAATAAACTCTCTATTACCACAAGAACATAATTTATAAGTATTATAAAATTTTTACAAAAAACCTCACCACTAACTAAACTTTCTACCATGCTCTCTTTACATAGAGCTTTTAGGATCTAGCTCTCTTACTTGGAGCAACTCTCTAAGCTTTCTTTACTTGAAGCTCACTTATTGGGAACGGTTTGAGCTCTCAAATGAGCTTTCTATTTATAGCTAAAGTTATGGCTCCAAAGTATGAAATTACCTACAAGCAATACAACAACCAAACTCTATATTCCCAAGAAGGGGGTGAATTGGGTTATTGTCTAATAATGCGGAATTTAAAATATTTGCCGATTTTTTCTAGTTTTACCGATTTGGCTTAGATCGATTTTCTCTATTTCAATATATAACATTTATGCAAGTTTCTAAGCAATAAACATATATATAAATGAAAGCTTGCAATAAGTAAGAAGTTAGGGATAGAGAAAATAACACTGTGATTTATAGTGGTTCGGCCAACTATGCCTACATCCACTCCCCCTAGTCGCGCTTGAAGATTTCCACAATCAACGAGTTTTCATGGCTCACCCGCAACCAAGAGTTTTACATAAGATTTATTCCAAACCCTTACACTTTGAGTTTTAGATAAAGGTTCACTCAAAAACCTCAAGTATGAGTTTTGTTCGTAGGCTCACTCAACAACCTTTACAATTACCCAAACGATGGGATTTCACAAACCACAAGTGTTTTGAATAAGAAGTTTGTAAACACACTTGGCACTCACAAAGATAAATAAGATTGTGTGAATTGGTTACCCAAGTTATCTAAGCTCACTACAAATGTAAATGAAGGTGTAGTGTGTGAGCTTGATGTGTGAGTGTATATGAATATGAAGGTTCTTGAAACACTATTGTTTTTGCTTTGGTAGAATGTATATGAAGGTTGTGTATTTCTTTAACCTAGCAAAAAATGAATTGGGGTTAAATTTATAATAAAATACAAGGCAGTGCCTAATTCCTTGTCTGAGACTGGTATGCCGGTCTACAGACACCGGTATGTCGGTCTGGCATAGTAATGGCTCTCAACGGCTATATTACCGTTATAAATATATCTATTAGGCCGGTATGGTCACCGGTATGAGTATCGGTTTGGTCCGTACTGGTTCCAGTAGCTGTACAACATGCAGGGTTAACCGGTATGATCACCGGTATGACGACCGATTTAGGTCATGTAGGTTCCAATAAGGAACTAGCTGTTAGACTCACCGGTATGTGACCAGTATGGATACCGTTTTGGTATGTGCCGGTTCCAGTAGTTATGCATTCTCCAGGTTCATCGGTATGGTTACCGGTATGATGACCGGTTTGGTATGTGCCGGTTCCAGTGAGTAAAATATAGCATCTCACCGGTATGGGACAGGTATGCCAGTTGTAGGCACTGCATTTTTACACATAAGTCCCTATGATGAGTCTCATTTTGGAGACACTACCTTTTAAGTCACGGAGGTCACGGGAAACGGACATCGGAAGGGGAAATTCAGAATAAACAAGGTTCACTGATTTCGTTTGTGCTGCGTTCGTGTTTACGTTCGAACGTCAAACGGATTGCGGGCGTTCGTACCGCGTCGAGGAAGCGTTCAAACGGTGTCGGTAATTCTGGTTTTTCTGCTAACCTCACATCCAGCCCATTTAGCCCCCCAAACCCCATAAAACACATCCCAATTTAAATAAATAAATATTAATTAAAACATTAACTAAATAATATAATAATTTTAATTAATTAAATGATTAAATAAAACATATACCAAACATAAAATAACAATTACCAACTTAAACTAAAATCATGCCTAATTAAAATCAATCAACCAATTATATTCCCAATCTAATAAGATTATTCCCAAACTTAAATATTGTATTCCTAAACCAAGCCAATCAAATATTCAACCTTCCCTATCTAGCCAAGATTTGTCCCCCCTCAATCTTTGACTTCCCTTAACCAAACCAAATCAAATCTCTTGCTTCCCTTATCCAACACCAAATCAAATCCCTCTTTAAATTAGCCTAACCCTTTGCCTATAAAAAAAACCATTCACCAACCTTCTCAACCCTAGTTCTTAGACCCTAGTTTTTAGACCCTAGTCCTTAGCTACTAGCTAGTCTCTAACTCATACACAACACACATAAAAAAATTACAGGAAGAAGACACCCAAAAATAGTAAGCAAAAGATAAAGAGGAAACGGCAGCGAAACCACAAGGAAACAATAGCAAAAGACGGAGAACGACGACTCAAAACAGTAAAGACAACGAACGAGAACAGTGAACCGGGAGAGTTGCGGAGCATCCACCCTTCCAACGATCGTGTACCGTACATCCGAGAGGTGATTTAAAAGGTTAGACCTGAAGGTACCTTTTCATTAGTTTATATTCGTTTTTTTTATTATTATTGAATTCTATTCGCATGAGAGTCGTTTATGATGCATGTTGTGGCTTGAATGAAATGGAAGAGTGTCGTCTCTTGTGGTATATAGGATGGAAACCCAGACGTAAATTCCGTAGCCGAATCCGAATGGACGGTAGTGCGGTCTGTACATGGGACACAACTCCACGTACCACTTGAGTAAACGGCACCTTCTCTTGTGTGGCGTTGCTTTGGTTTATTTATTTCTTGTCATTTTAAATTCTGTATGTTGCTTATTCCCATATGATATGATCGAGCGCATGGGCTTAGTAAGTGCGATGAAAGGTTCCCTAATTGGAGGGGTTAAAATCCTTCACCACGACGCTTTGCCACACCGATTGATGTGTGTTCGGTTGAATGCGAGATACGTTCAATCGAGCATACCTAGTTTGATATGATTGTCTTTATTTTCGTATGCATGATTCAACCGAGCGCATGGGTTTAGTAAGTGCGATGTGAGATCCCCTATAGGGAGGGCTAAAGCCCTTTACCACGATGCTTTGCCGCGCCGGTTGATGTGTGTTCGGTTGGATGCAAGACACATTCAATCGGACATACTTAGAATAGTATGATTGTCTTTATGTCTGTATGCATGATGTGATGTGACGCGCATGGGCTTAGTATGATGGTCTAAAGGTCCTCTCTTTGAGAGATCAAGAGCCCCCAAAAGGCCACATTTACGGCAGTACTTCGCCGCGCCCCTTTATTTTGTTGTTTATGTATTGCGCCTCATTTCATGCATCAGGTCTGTTCCCGTTCGAACGCGTTTACAAACGCAACTCGAGCGCGCATGCATTTTTGCCTTATCATGCATCAGGTCTCATTTCCGTTCGAACGCGTTTACGAACGCCATACGAACGTGAGCATTCTGTTTCATTTCCGTTCGAACGCGTTATCAAACGCATACGAACGTGAGCATTCTGTTTCATTTACGTTCGAACGCGTTATCAAACCGCCATACGAACGCGAGCATTCTGTTTCATTTCCGTTCGAACGCGTTATCAAACGCCATACGAACGCGAACCTTATGTTTACCGTTCGAACGCGTTACAACGCTACACGACGCGCACACACTGAACTGAGTCTGTCTTATCATATTCATGTATAATTGCCTCTTGGTTGATCTTTCTGTGTTATATAGCCAACTGTATTATTTGTATTCAAGCATGATTAGGCTGTTAGCATGTTATTTGGTTAATAGGTTCATGAGATAGTACTCAAGCATGATTATGTTGTTCTTAGTTTTCCATATCATAGGATTGAAATATGTTCATGAGATTGCCATGTGATGTTGCATGTTGTGATGAACTTGTTGATGTATGCATATGAATTTAGAAGCATGATATCTTTGGAAATAAATGTTATTTAAGCCTGGTTAAATTATCACATAAATCCTTTTATTACAAGTGACATAAGTAAGGGACCATTCCGAACCCAACGGTTTGAGGTCTTCCCTTGCGAGGGGTGAGTGCGGCCTTAAATCTCATTTTCCCGGTTCACACCGGGTGGCGACTCCATTACTCTCCGGTTTAGTCCCCCGTGGCTACTCCGTACTCCCAACTAGGCCGCGAGCCTAGGACAGAAAAGCGTCGCCCAGGATCTGTTGTCCACAGTCTGGCGACTCCACTGGGGATTGAGAATCGGCCCCGAATATTGTCTTGTAATGATTGGATTTATGTTTTAATTGACCGTGTCTATAGTGGATAAAGTGAGGGTTTAATCAAAGGCATTTTTAGGCTAGGTAATGGTTTGGTGTCTTCCTTCATTCACTACCTTTCTAGAAGGAAAAGCTGTGAAGGCACCTAGATAGCCATCTACTCGTAGCCTATTGTGATGGACTAATTTGGAGGACTCGTTGTTTATTCCTGACAACAAGCGATAAGAGCCTAAGAGGCTTGGGTATTTAAGTGAGCCTCGCTCCACCTTCCCTCTGGGGGATCTACAACGGGAAATTCATTTGACAGTCTGTCACACACCATAGCTCATTGGCACGTACCTTAGTGTATAAAAAAGGGTGTGCGCTCACTTGGTTGCTCGAACCCCTTGAGTGGGGGACCTAGTTGTGGGCCATCCTTCGCCGGGTGAGAGCCTTTGTCTATACTCTTACTAACCCACCTATAGGACCGGGTTGGCTAAAGTAACAATTATTTCCTTGAATATGTGCTTGTGGACCATCCTCATTTGGATGCAGTTGGACTATTGTCAGAAATGCGGGCTGCTGGGCCATTTAAACTTGGGCAAGTTCGTACCTTATGACTATTAGGCCCAAAGCTTCTGAAATGTTGATGGGTCATACTGTAAAAATTATTACGTTTGCATTATCTTTCTTCTATGCTTGTGTTGGGAACATCGTCGTTTGGATCAGTTTGGACCATGTGCCATGGGATATGGGCTTGTTGGGCCATTTAAACTGGGACAAGAACGTATCTCATGACTATTGGGCCAAAGGCGTCTAAGTGTTGATGGGCCACTTTGTACTTGTGTTCGGAACATTACCATTTGGCTTTAGTTGGGCTCCTTGTCATAAGATGTGAACTCGTTGGGCCATTTAAACTGGGATGGGTTCACTCCTGTGACAATTAGCCCGAAAAATTCTAAAATGGTAACGGGCCGATTTATGTGAAAATTTTAATTGATTTAGTATATTATATATGTTACATGCATCTCATGCACCTCATGCATACATGCACCATGTTAACCCCATTTTTTTCCTGAAAGCCATCATAGATACCCGTTGGTTAGGGAAGAGGACAGACTTGTCAAAAGACCAAGCAGCCACCAAGAGTACTGGCAGAAGACCTAGCCCAACGGGATAGGAAGCCCAATCATGCATGTATGCATACACGTAACATATTTGCATCCTTTTTGTGTTTGTTCTGTTTTGTAATAACAGGTTTCAAAAGAAAAGAAAAAAAGCGTCAAAAGACAAACCAATCAGGAACATCGACAGTACTGTATCAGTCTGGGGGCGAGGCCATATCAGTATCAGTCTTGGGGCGAGGCCCATATCAGTATCAGTCTGGGGGCGAGGCCCATATTAGCAGTATCAGTCTGGGGGCGAGGCCCATATCAGTATCAGTCTTGGGGCGAGGCCCATATCAGTATCAATTTGGGGCGAGGCCCATATCAGTCTCGGTCTGGGGGCGAAGCCCATGTCAGCATCAGTTCTGCCGGGTATGGCATTCTGGGGGGCGAGGCCCACATTGGTTCAGTATTAGTTCTGCCGGGTATAGTACTCTTGGGGCGGGGCCCACATCATTATCAGCAACAGTTCGAAAATGGACTATCTCTCATCAGCAACGGTTCGAAATGGACCATCATCTCATCTCGCCGAAAATGGCACTCCGAAAATGGAGCACGGTTCGAAATGGACCATCATCTCATCTCGCCGAAAATGGCACTCCAAAAATGGAGCACGGTTCGAAATAGACCATCATCTCATCTCGCCGAAAATGGCACTCCGAAAATGGAGCATGATTCGAAATGGACCATTATCTCATCTCGCCGAAAATGGCACTCTGAAATTGGAGCATGATTCGAGAAGGGACTACCATCACATCTCGCCAAAAATGGCACTTCGAAATTGAAGCACTGTTCAGAAATGGACCAAGGAAGGCCTAACCCATCGGAATATAATACATATACATGCATACATGCATACATACCACATACATGCAATGTTTGTTTCGTGTTCGCAGGTTTATAACAGCAAAGACCATCTCATCAAGTAACGGTTCAAAAATGAGCCACAATCTCGCACAGCACAGTTCAGGAAATGGACCGCTACCACAACAGACGCCGGAAATGGCACTCCAAAATGGAGCACTCACAACAGACGCCGGAAATGGCACTCCAAAATGGAGCACTCACAACAGACGCCGGAAATGGCACTCCAAAATGGAGCACTCACAACAGACGCCGGAAATGGCACTCCAAAATGGAGCACTCACAACAGACGCCGGAAATGGCACTCCAAAATGGAGCACTCACAACAGAGGCCGAAAATGGCGTTCCAAAATGGAACACACACAGCAGATGCCGAAAATGGCGTTCCAAAATGGAACACACACAACAAATGCCGGAAATGGCGCTCCAAAATGGAGCACATACACGAAAGATGCCGAAAATGGCGCTCTAAAAATATAGCACGGTTCGGGAATGAACCAGGGGTCGCAGCACCTCACCACCAAATCAACGCAACTCAACAATGGTAAGTAAAGTGGCAGCTGGCGAGCCAGGTAAGTAGAAATGCATTGCATAACTTTGATAGGATTGTCACTGTTGCACATTACACAAGTCCCATCAAAGTGGGGGGGACTGTAGGCACTGCATTTTTACACATAAGTCCCTATGATGAGTCTCATTTTGGAGACACTACCTTTTAAGTCACGGAGGTCACGGGAAACGGACATCGGAAGAGGAAATTCAGAATAAACAAGGTTCACTGTTTTCGTTCGTGCTGCGTTCGTGTTTACGTTCGAACGTCAAACGGATTGCGGGCGTTCGTGCCGCGTTCGAGGAAGCGTTCAAACGGTGTCGGTAATTCTGGTTTTTCTGCTAACCTCACATCCAGCCCATTTAGCCCCCCCAAAGCCCATAAAACACATCCCAATTTAAATAAATAAATATTAATTAAAACATTAACTAAATAATATAATAATTAAATTAATTAAATGATTAAATAAAACATATACCAAACATAAAATAAACAATTACCAACTTAAACTAAAATCATGCCTAATTAAAATCAATCAACCAATTATATTCCCAATCTAATAAGATTATTCCCAAACTTAAAATATTGTATTCCTAAACCAAGCCAATCAAATATTCAACCTTCCCTATCTAGCCAAGATTTGTCCCCCCTCAATCTTTGACTTCCCTTAACCAAACCAATCAAATCTCTTGCTTCCCTTATCCACACCAAATCAAATCCCTCTTTAAATTAGCCTAACCCTTTTGCTATAAAAAGAACCATTCACCAACCTTCTCAACCCTAGTTCTTAGACCCTAGTTCTTAGACCCTAGTCCTTAGCTACTAGCTAGTCTCTAACTCATACACAACACACATAAAAAAATTACAGGAAGAAGACACCCAAAAACAGTAAGCAAAAGATAAAGAGGAAACGGCAGCGAAACCACAAGGAAACAATAGCAAAAGACGGAGAACGACGACTCAAAACAGTAAAGACAACGAACGAGAACAGTGAACCATGAACCGGGAGAGTTGCGGAGCATCCACCCTTCCGAAGATCGTGTACCGTACATCCGAGAGGTGATTTAAAAGGTTAGACCTGAGGGTACCTTTTCATTAGTTTATATTCGTTTTTTTTTTATTATTATTGAATTCTATTCGCATGAGAGTCGTTTATGGATGCATGTTGTGGCTTGAATGAAATGGAAGAGTGTCGTCTCTTGTGGTATATAGGATGGAAACCCAGACGTAAATTCCGTAGCCGAATCCGAATGGACGGTAGTGCGGTCTGTACATGGGACACAACTCCACGTAACACTTGAGTAAACGGCATCTTCTCTTGTGTGGCGTTGCTTTGGTTTATTTATTTCTGTCATTTAATTCTGTATGTTGCTTATTCCCATATGATATGATCGAGCGCATGGGCTTAGTAAGTGCGATGAAAGGTTCCCTAATTGGAGGGGTTAAAATCCTTCACCACGACGCTTTGCCGCACCGATTGATGTGTGTTCGGTTGAATGCGAGATACGTTCTATCGAGCATACCTAGTTTGATATGATTGTCTTTATTTTCGTATGCATGATTCAATCGAGCGCATGGGTTTAGTAAGTGCGATGTGAGATCCCCTATGGGGAGGGGCTAAAGCCCTTTACCACGATGCTTTGCCGCGCAGGTTGATGTGTGTTCGGTTGGATGCAAGACACATTCAATCGGACATACTTAGAATAGTATGATTGTCTTATGTCTGTATGCATGATGTGATGTGACGCGCATGGCTTAGTAGGATGGTCTAAAGGTCCTCTCTTTGAGAGATCAAGAGCCCCCAAAAGGCCACATTTACGGCAGTACTTCGCCGCGCCCCTTTATTTGTTGTTTATGTATTGCGCCTCATTTCATGCATCAGGTCTGTTCCCGTTCGAACACGTTTACAAACGCAACTCGAATGCGCATGCATTTTTGCCTTATCATGCATCAGGTCTCATTTCCGTTCGAACGCGTTTACGAACGCCATACGAACGTGAGCATTCTGTTTTATTTCCGTTCGAACGCGTTATCAAACGCCATACGAACGTGAGCATTCTGTTTCATTTACGTTCGAACGCGTTATCAAACGCCATACGAACGCGAGCATTCTGTTTCATTTCCGTTCGAACGCGTTATCAAACGCCATACGAACGCGAACCTTATGTTTACCGTTCGAACGCGTTTACGAACGCTACACGAACGCGCACACACTGAACTGAGTCTGTCTTATCATATTCATGTATAATTGCCTCTTGGTTGATCTTTCTTGTGTTATATAGCCAACTGTATTATTTGTATTCAAGCATGATTAGGCTGTTAGCATGTTATTTGGTTAATAGGTTCATGAGATAGTACTCAAGCATGATTATGTTGTTCTTAGTTTTCCATATCATAGGATTGAAATATGTTCATGAGATTGCCATGTGATGTTGCATGTTGTGATGAACTTGTTGATGTATGCATATGAATTTAGAAGCATGATATCTTTGGAAATAAATGTTATTTAAGCCTGGTTAAATTATCACATAAATCCTTTTATTACAAGTGACATAAGTAAGGGACCATTCCGAAACCCAACGGTTTGAGGTCTTCCCTTGCGAGGGGTGAGTGCGGCCTTAAATCTCATTTTCCCGGTTCACACCGGGTGGCGACTCCATTACTCTCCGGTTTAGTCCCCCGTGGCTACTCCGTACTCCCAACTAGGCCGCGAGCCTAGGACAGAAAAGCGTCGCCCAGGATCTGTTGTCCACACCAGTCTCTGTACCAAAAACAGAGATATGAAGGTTTTAAGATATTTTGTACATGAACCTAATGCATCTAAGTGAATGTGCATGTTTCATATAAGCTTAGGTACTTGAATAAACAATTCACAATACATTTAGATCTATAAGCTAAGACTTCACATAATTTCTTCAATATGTGCCAGTTTTCACATTCTTCGCTCTTCACCACCGTTGTGCTTCGACATCTTTTTGTAATGTCTCGCTGTTATACGTCAAAGTCTTTACTCATATTGCATCAACAAAATCCATTACGTGATTGTGTCGCTAACAATCTCCCCATTTTTGATGATGGCAACCGCTTAAAACTTGTGAGCTTCTAAGAGTCCAAATTTGAAGATTTTGTTCCCCCTCAATATTAGCTCCCCCTCAATGTGTGATTGTCTTCAATATAGGTCTATAAGACTTAGACAAACACATTAGTACATTTACTCCCCCTAGGGTGAGGGTAACACAAGTTTTAACGTATTTCTACTGATTTCTCCCCCTAACGACAATCGAAGGTCTGAATTGGGAAAATGAGGTGTCTACCCGTGTATCTTTACGAGGGGAATATTCTGGTCTAGAAGGTGTTCTGCATGCACGGTGGCGTGTGGCGCGTGGAGCGACGATGCGGCGACGCATGAGTGGCACGTGGGAACTCATGCGGTGGCTTTAAGTGATCGGATCGGCGGCGTAGGCTTCTTCTCGGTGAGGGGATTCTCCTGGGGTAGTCACTCGCCGAAAAATATGACCGGACGACGTCGAAATCCCTCTTTCTCTCTCCTACCCACTATTTCTCTCTCTTATGTACTTTCTCTCTCTACGGTTCTGCTTCTCTCTCTAGCTACTCACTGGTTTTCTGGAAATAAAGCTTCAATACCCTAGTTATTATTTTGTTTCACTCACACTAAGCACATAACAATGAAAAATTAAGTTTAGTTATTTTTAGATAGGAGAGGTTGTTGAGCTTTATAAGGAGAGTGGGTGAGTGGTTACTGATTTTAGGGGATAAGAATTTAAATAAAATTAAGATAAATAAATGGCAGTTATCACAATTTCCTCAATAAAATGAACTAATTCCCTTAATACAAAGCTAAAATATGATTTGTACTAATGTCATCATCATCATCATCATATATAGGATCTCCATAATCCATCACAAAAGAATTATCCATGATTAAAAGTATATAAATCAAGGTATCAAAATAGGCTTCGTTTCTATATCAAAATAATACGGCTACATAGGGAAGACGTATCTAGATCCTTCATCTCAAAATACATAAAAAGATTTTCTACTGTTAGCCCAACCTTTCTCTAATGGCGGAATATGATAAAGAAATAGCATGGGACAAAAGGAAGGATCCACTAATCTTTTGAACTTATAAAATTAAAGAAATGAATAAGCTCACGCTTAGTGCAATGGATCACAGCTTAGTGCTGTAGATAAACAAGTAATAAGTCTTTCATAATATAAATAAATACATGAATATGTAAAATGACGTATAAAATATTTCTTGGAAATCACAAGTCTCATTTCTCATAAATCTCATTATGCACAAGAATACTCTGCATAAAATAAAAATGTTCATTAGTCTATATACACAGTCGTGATAATACGACAAAGCTGATAATATGGGGCATCCCTACTGGCATCCGAACTAAAACTGGCAATATGAAATCTCATTTCACAGTAAATAATATGGCACGTATATCTACACGAGTACGCCCTAACATAAAATGCATTTCTAAAACACATGTTCATGTATCTCAAAAATCATATAAATTATCTCATATATTACAAACTCATGGTTTCAAACATAAATTAAGATGAAGACGTGGGTGCAATATTGTGCTTGCCCTACACATTCAAAAAAATAAAATTGTTAAATATGTAATAATTAAATCTAGGAAAAATGATATTTAGACCCGCATAATATCATCAAGTTATCAAGGAGATGGTCAAACAACAAATGCGTAAGAATGAAGTTGGAGAGACTGGTCAAAAAGAGACTTAACGACTTAATGGTCCCTGTGACTTTTTTTATATATATATTTAAAAAAAAAAAAAAAAGATCACCAAATTCTTTTTGTGTCAAAAGGTGTATGTGTGATTATTTTCAAAATCAAGAGGTTTTTCATTACTATTTCCTCAAAATATGGGGGTCTACGTATTATTTTACCTTGAATAAAAATTAGAGTAGATTTCACCAAAAATAAATGTAAACGTGGACTAAAATGAGTATAAATTTGGCTCAAACATAGTCGATATATGTCAGGGCAAAGCCAAAATTTAAAATTTGAGAAGGGGGAAGAGGGCTAAAAAATCGTAAAGGTAAATATTTAGAGGTAAGTATATGTATGGGCCAAATTTGGTCCAAGAGTAAAACCGTCTTTTACCTTAAAACCCAAATAGTATACAAAGCCCGAAAATAAAGACTAAGCCCATAGACATAGATGAAAGCCCAAGAGAAAGCCCAATAAAACCTTATTCCACTTGATTCACGCATAAAGCCAAACCTTTACCAACCGATTCCCACTTTCCCTAAACATGATTATCCTACTCCACTTCTGATCATTAAATAAATATATCTTAGCATATAATGGACTTATGCCAGCTGCAAAAGTCATCCATCTTCATCTATAAATTACAACACAATTCGAGAAACGAGAGAGCAAGCCTGACTTCTCTCTTACAGCTTCTGCTCTCTGACACAAGCTCTCAGAGCTTCACATTTCTTAAACACTTCATTCCGCCCTCACGGCCACCCAAAGAAGGTCATGGTAATAGTAAGCTTTGCTTTCACATTTTACACATTTACTGCTCATTTCATACTACTGACTTGAGCGTCGGAGTTCCCCCGGCACCCACCACACCGGTGGGTAGTCTACTCCCGCTCATTCTACCTTTGTCTTGCAGGATCGCTAATGCCCCCAATTTACAAATTCTGATTGTGGACCTCGGCCGAATTCCAGCATCCACAATTTGGCGCCCACCGTGGGGCCTTAGCGATTCATAGCAAGCAAAGACCACCCAGTCTACAATCCTTATAAACAGACATCAGATCCCATGGTGGCATAATCAGCCACTCTACAAAACAGTTACGATCAATGGAAGATGAAAATTGATCCATGTAGAACTCCAGTACTAATCTCCAATATTATCTGGAACATAATTCATTCTTCGGCCACGCAAAGGCGTGAGGCTACAACTCTTTTAAACTATCCTATCAACCCAATTTCTTAGAAGCATTCAAGAATATGGAAAGTGAAAATCCACCATCAGATGACTATCCATTTAATCAACAAAGAAGCCATCATATTTCTCCAGCCGACCAATCACGGCAAGTCACATCTTCCATGTGAAAGGAAACGTTAGAATAATTCTCTCTAGTCTACCTGCAGTCAAACTATCAATAAGGAAAAGCTGAATCGGGATAAAGTCAACACTCTTTTCCTATAAAGCATCAACTTCATACTACATGGATGGATTGTCACTACCTCAGGACAACGTGGGAAAATTATCATTGATGGAATGTCATCCATTCCAGCCGACGTGAAAGATGACATTAGTGAATGGTTATCTTCTTCATACGTCAGGGATAAATCTCAATATTCTTCATACGACATGAAAGATGTGTCATCTGCTTCAGACGATGCTAATAGGATTGTCATCTCATTCAAAGGACGTGGAAGGATTGTCATATCCTCCAGTCTACATGAAAAAATTTTCATCTCCTCCAGACTACGTGAGAGGTTTGTTTTCTTATTCAGTCGACATTAAATGATTTTCATCTATTCTCAATATGAAATGTATGGATACCATTAACTTCAGACTACATAGGAAATCATTCATCATGTCTAGTAAAATGATTATTCTCATAGAAATTCATAAGGTCCGATAGAACGAAGACTTTCTTGAACCTTCATTAGGTCCAATCGACCCTAGCCTTATAGATTCTCACCAGGTCCAGTAGAGTGGACTCTTATTCACCTCCATCAGGTTATGTAGACAATAGATTTATGGACACTCATCAGGTCTAGTCTACCGTGGTTTTATTGACCTTCACCAGATCTAAGGAATATATATAATTAAAAAAAAATTGAACCTCACAAGCGACAAAGAATTGAGATAAAGTGAGGTCAACTACCCCAAGCTGAAAAGTTGAGTTAAATAAAGAAGCTCAATTACCCACAATATAAATAAAACCACACTACATACGCATAACGAATGGCCCTAACATTCAATAAAGTGATACACTCACCCAAGCTCCATGTGCAGCCATCACATATAAAGTCGAATGAAATCCATGCCAAGGTAGTACTCATGAAAAGCAAACCCACCAAAAAAAAAAAAAGAAGAAAAAAAGCTTTTCAAAAATATTTCAGCCTCAACTTACTTCCCAAGATAATAGGTATTTGCAGTTCCAATGAATTGGCACATGTAGCCATGTTGTAGACCTCAGAAAATAAATAGGAGAACACGAAAAATAAACCCTTGGCATAAAGCCATGGAGAGAGAAAAAGTGGCACTACACTTTATGTTTGGCATTTTGTGCATTGGCAGTATACGTCACTACACTTTATAGTTTAGCATTTTGTGCATTAGTAGTATACTCAATTACTCATCCATAAACATTGACACTACACTTTATTATTTGGCATTTTATGCATTGGTAGTATATTCATCAACAAACATGGGCCCTACACTTTATTGTTTGGCATGTTGTGCATTGGAATTTTGTTAATGTAAATCCTTCAACAAACGTAGACTTCATTGCTTGGCATTTTTTGCATTGAATTCTTGGTATTATATTTCATCAACAAACATGGGTCCTACACTTTATTGTTTGGCATGTTGTGCATTGGAGTCTTGTTAGTGTAATCATCAACAAACATAAGCCCTATTGGATACAATCCTATATCTCCACATTTCCCATTCGACAAAAAAAAAAAAAAAACACATGCAGAGGATGAGCCCCACTCGACCAAAAAAAAATGCAATGGAGTGACCCACTTGACAAAATTAAATGCAGAGGATGAGTAACTGCCCCACTCGCCAAACGCCAAAAACCCACACGCAGTGCATACATGAATAACCACCCAGATGCCACTTTGAGAAATGACGTTAAACCTTTTCATGCTACACTTTGAACATTGCTATTGTCTTTTGCATGCTTTGGCAGCGTGCACATTGGCTTTAATCATGTAATTAACTATTTCTAAGGTCACATTTCATGCTACATACGTATAACCTCATCCACATAGGCTGAAAAATTGGCATTAATAAATTTATATCCATGCTCCACATCAACGTGCTTGGGCATTCAAACCAAAAATATAACAAATAAAAATTAAAAGGCCACGTATGCTCATTTGAAAAAGAAAAAAAAAGCCCAATACTACCTTCCAAAAGTCCACTCGACACCTCATCAATTTTCAAATGAAGTCCATCATTTGCCTAAACATTTTTGTGTCACTGGCGCGTATGTAGTGTCAATTATTCGGGTGAAGCTTCTCGGAGGGCTGACAGCTGATGTGCTGCTTCTTCCATGGGCCTTTGGGGCTGAAAATCTGGCTTGTTTTGTTTAAAGGTAGTAGAGTGGATTGTGGTTTCTTTTGGACTGTTTCGGCTTTGGTTGTTATTCTAGTTTGGTGTTCATAACCCTAGACTTTTTGTTTGCTCTTCGGTTGGTCGGTTGTATAGCTAGGCTGGTTTTTAGCCTTTGTTTTGGACTATCATATAGGAGTCCATTCGACCGGATGTAGGTTGACATCAATGAGTAGTGCCATTAAACATGACATATATAAAGGTTTTTAATTGATTAATTGTTCTAAACGACATTTATGGGATGATAAAACATCTTGTTCATTCAATTCCCATACAACAATGTGAATGGCCATCGACACATGGTACATGGAAAATTGCCATCTCTTCCTCAGGCGACATGAAAGTTAGTCATCATCTCCATGCTACATTGATTAATAAAGCCAACTCCAAACTACATAGAGAATCTTCTATCATGCCTAGTAGAATGAAGAACTTTATTGGATCTCCTTTAGGTCCAATCGACCAACCTTTATCAGGTTGGGTAGTATGGAAATTATGTGTGACTTTCATCAAAGTTCTTTCCATTGTAGTATCATTGACCTTATTCAAGCCTTGTATAATTAGTAATGACATTGATATGCATCAATCTCTTCCATACTACATATGAAGATAATCATCTCCACACTACGTACGGAGATTATCATCCACTCTAGACTATATGGATGGATTTTCATAAACTCTAAAAAAAATTGGAAAGGCCCCATGAACCTTCATCAGGTTCATTCGACCGTAGTCTCCTCACATTCATCAGGTCTAGTAGAGTGGTGATTCTCATAGACATTCATTAGGTTCATTCGACCGTGTCTCATGGACCTTTGTCATGGCCATTTGACAAGTCTCATGGACCTTTGACAGGTTCATTCGACTGTAGTCTCATGGAGAGGTAGAATGAAAATTCATATGGACCTTCATCAAGTTCATTCGACCATAACTTCATGAACCTCATCAGGTTCATTCGACCATAGTCTCATATCCTTCATCAGGTAGAGGTGAGAAGAGTGATGACCTTGACAGATATTCTTCAAGTTCATTCGACCGTGTCTCATGGACCTTTGTCATTTCCATTCGACAGTAGCATCATAGATTGGTAGAATGAAGATTCATTTAGTTATTCCATCAAGTTCATTCGACCATAGCTTCATGGACCTTCATCAGGTCTAGTAGAATGGTGATTCTCATAGACATGCATTATTTTCATTCGACAGCGTCTCAGGGACCTTTGTCATTTCCATTCGACAGTAGTATCAGAGATTGGTAGAATGAAGATTCATTTATACCTTCCATCAGGTTCATTCGACGGTAGTCTCCTGACCTTCATCAGGTCTGGCAGAATGAAAATTCACATGGACCTTCATCAGGTTCATTCGACCATAGCTCATTGGACTTCCATCAAGTCCACTCGACAAGTCCAGTCGACAGTAGTCTCATAGAAGAGTGAGGAGTGATGACTTTCATCAATTTCATTCCATTGTAGCATCATAGACCTTCTTCAGGTCTAGTATAGTGAGTGATGACCTTGATATACAGTCATCAAGTCCATACTACATGTTCATTCAACCGTAGTCTCATGGAGAGGTAGAATGGAAATTCACATGGACCTTCATCAGGTTCATTCGACCATAGCTCATTGGACTTCCATCAAGTCCACTCGATAAGTCCAGTCGACAGTAGTCTCATAGAAGAGTGAGGAGTGATGACTTTCATCAATTTCATTCCATTGTAGCATCATAGACCTTCTTCAAGTCTAGTGTAGTGAGTGATGACCTTGATATACAGTCATCAAGTCCATACTACATGTTCATTCAACCGTAGTCTCATGGAGAGGTAGAATGGAAATTCACATGGACCTTCATCAGGTTCATTCGACCATAGCTCATTGGACTTCCATCAAGTCCACTCGATAAGTCCAGTCGACAGTAGTCTCATAGAAGAGTGAGGAGTAATGACTTTCATCAATTTCATTCCATTGTAGCATCATAGACCTTCTTCAGGTCTAGTATAGTGAGTGATGACCTTGATATACAGTCATCAAGTCCATACTACATGTTCATTCAACCGTAGTCTCATGGAGAGGTAGAATGGAAATTCAAATGGACCTTCATCAGGTTCATTCGACCATAGCTCATTGGACTTCCATCAAGTCCACTCGACAAGTCCAGTCGACAGTAGTCTCATAGAAGAGTGAGGAGTGATGACTTTCATCAATTTCATTCCATTGTAGCATCATAGACCTTCTTCAGGTCTAGTATAGTGAGTGATGACCTTGATATACAGTCATCAAGTCCATACTACATGTTCATTCAACCGTAGTCTCATGGAGAGGTAGAATGGAAATTCACATGGACCTTCATCAGGTTCATTCGACCATAGCTCATTGGACTTCCATCAAGTCCACTCGACAAGTCCAGTCGACTCATTCGATCATAGCTCATTGGACTTCCATCAAGTCCACTCGACAAGTCCAGTCGACAGTAGTCTCATAGAAGAGTGAGGAGTGATGACTTTCATCAATTTCATTCCATTGTAGCATCATAGACCTTCTTCAGGTCTAGTATAGTAAGTGATGACCTTGATATACAGTCATCAAGTCCATACTACATGTTCATTCGACCGAGTCTCCTGACCTTCATCAGGTCATATAGAATGAAGATTCACATGGACCTTCATCAGGTTCATTCGACCATAGCTCCATGGACCTTCTTCAGGTCTAGTAGAGTAAAGATCACCCATGGCTCATAAAGAGTCAACATATGACCTTCATCTGGTCTATAAAAATTTGAAGACTCCTCTGGTCCTTGGCCAGTAGTATGGAGATTATCCTGACCTTCGTCTTATGGTTCAGTCGACTGGGGACATCCCACATGGCTCATAAAGAGTCAAGATATGACCTTCATTTGGTCTATAAAAATTTGAAGACTCCTCTAGTCCTTGGCCAGTAGTATGGAGATTATCCTGACCTTCGTCTTATGGTTCAGTCGACAAGGGACAATTCCCCATGACTCTTGTCGAGTCAAGTGTAACTCCTGAACCTACATTCGGTTCAGTCGACCAAGGGACATTCCCCTGACTCATGTCGAGTCAGGTAAACGCCTGAACCACCGTTTGGTTCAGTCGACAAGGGACAATTCCCCATGACTCTTGTCGAGTCAAGTGTAACTCCTGAACCTACATTCGGTTCAGTTGACCAAGGGACATTCCCCTGACTCATGTCGAGTCAAGTAAAACTCATGAACCACCGTTTGGTTCAGTCGACAAGGGACATTCCCCTGACTCATGTCGAGTCAAGTAAAACTCATGAACCACCGTTTGGTTCAGTCGACAAGGGACATTCCCCTGACTCATGTCGAGTCAAGTAAAACTCCTGAACCACCGTTTGGTTCAGTCGACAAGGGACATTCCCCTGACTCATGTCGAGTCAAGTAAACTCCTGAACCACCGTTTTGTTCAGTCGACAAGGGACATTCCCCTAGACTCATGTCGAGTCAAGTAAACTCCTGAACCACCGTTTGGTTCAGTCGACAAGGGACATTCCCCTGGACTCATGTCGAGTCAGGTAAACGCCTGAACCACCGTTTGGTTCAGTCGACAAGGGATATTCCCCAGGACTAATGTTGAGTCAAGTAAACTCCTGAACCACCGTTTGGTTCAGTCGACAAGGGACATCCCCTGGACTCATGTCGAGTCAAGTAAACTCCTGAACCACCGTTTGGTTCAGTCGACAAGGGACATTCCCCTGGACTCATGTCGAGTCAAAGCATACTCCTGAACTACCGTTTGGTTCAGTCGACAAGGAACATTCCCCTGGACTCATGAACTCCTGAAACTCTATTTCAGTTCGGTCAAAGACACGTACTCCATGACCCTAGATAAATCAAGAAGCTAAAAAAACTTCCTCAGATGCATGCAAACAGAAACCCACGTTTTTGTATATTTTTGGTACGACATTTGGCAGAAGGTAATACACTCTTACGCTCTTTTTTCACATACGACACGGATAAATAAATATACTCTAAAACAAAAATTCTTTGACTTAGAGAGTAAGGGACAAACTGTATGGGCCAAATTTGGTCCAAGAGTAAAACCGTCTTTTACCTTAAAACCCAAATAGTATACAAAGCCCGAAAATAAAGACTAAGCCCATAGACATAGATGAAAGCCCAAGAGAAAGCCAATAAAAACCTTATTCCACTTGATTCACGCATAAAGCCAAACCTTTACCAACCGATTCCCACTTTCCCTAAACATGATTATCCTACTCCACTTCTGATCATTAAATAAATATATCTTAGCATATAATGGACTTATGCCAGCTGCAAAAGTCATCCATCTTCATCTATAAATTACAACACAATTCGAGAAACGAGAGAGCAAGCCTGACTTCTCTCTTACAGCTTCTGCTCTCTGATACAAGCTCTCAGAGCTTCACATTTCTTAAACACTTCATTCCGCCCTCACGGCCACCCAAAGAAGGTCATGGTAATAGTAAGCTTTGCTTTCACATTTACTGCTCATTTCATACTACTGACTTGAGCGTCGGAGTGCCCCCGGCACCCACCACACCGGTGGGTAGTCTACTCCCGCTCATTCTACCTTTGTCTTGCAGGATCGCTAATGCCCCCAATTTACAAATTCTGATTGTGGACATCGGCCGAATTCCAGCATCCACAGTATAAGCATAGTAAATAAATATTGGGAAAAAAATTTAAAACATTATAGTTATATGGGCCAATATATAAAAAAGAAGAAGTATATGTCAATATCAACTTTGAGGGGTATAATTGAGGTTATTAGATATGTTGGGAATTAATTATGATGAAATCAAATGCCCTATTATTTGTCAGTCATTGAATCTAAATTCGTGGTATGATTGATATGCTTACTTATAAGGGTGTAATCGAACTAAGTGATGATTGTTCAAAATCAGCAAATCAACATTTATACAAGTTCGAATTAGTTTTAAATGTGTTATTCGAACTAAACTCGTTAGGAAATTATTGGGATATAACTCGACTTGAGCTCAATTACTAGATAAGTCGAGCTCAGCTCGAGATTGAATAAAAAAAATTCAATTTTTGGATTTTTTTTTTTAATTTACTTCTTCAAATTTTAAATAAATTCCCTTCAAAATTTAAATGTTCGTGACACACATTAAAATATCGAGTGAGTTGTGTCTATACAATCCGAGCTCTTGTTAGACAATTTTCAAAGGCAAAGTGATGTTGGAAAAAGTAATTAATTGATTTTTAACACATTGATCGTTGCTACATTTTTTTTTTAGATTCTTATACTTTCGAGTCATAAAATGATAATATAATTTGGGTAATCAAATTACACAACATCAAATTGGGAAAATAAAGGTATTGTAATGGAAATAAAATGTAGACAAAAGTGAAAATTAATACTTTATTATTAAGAAATTTGAAGACAACAATAACTAGAACATGCAAAGGGCAATAATGCTAATTAAGTTGGGCATTTGCATGGATTGGTCTAGCAAAGAATATCACATGTACAAATATGTTGATTTCCTCCAGAATTTGCACAGATACAATTCTTAGGCTGAAGACTTGGGGATTGTCCAAGTACACATTGACCTGGGAGGCTTGGCTGACATGGTCCTGGTTGTGCTGGTAATCGTACTTTCCTGCAATATTTTGGTTTCCCTACACATACAAAAAAAATAAAATAATTAATTAAATGTGTGATTTAATAAGCCTTCAATTGTTGCTAAAGAGCTAATCAAAAGAATGAATATACCTTCAATTGTGGCTAAACAGCTAATCAAAAGAATGCATAAGAGTACAGGCAGGACTTTTGACTTCATGTTTTTTGCTTTGAGGCTATATCTTCTTTCAAGCAAAGTTTGTGTGCATTATCATGTAAATATTCTCTCTATTATAGGCGTTTATGTGGAAAAAATAATTTACAACTGTAGTATTTCAAATCATTAAAACTTTTCAAAATTCATAATTTTCAAATCTTGAGATTTTAATGAGAAATCAGATCATGAACATGGAAATCAAAACAAATAACAATTTGAAATATGACAAATCATGAAACAAATTAAGTGCAAGAGATATAACATATTTCGCTTTAATGTTGGATATCTAAAAATTAGGAAATGACACTTATACAATCTCTAATTATAATATCCATATCAAGATAACCATAAATAAAAAATCATTGATTTATTTCTACAACCTTCCTCAAGTTGGAGCGTGGATATCAATTTTTTTTTTTTTTTTTACTTCTCTAAGTTACAAAGTTTCCACTTATAAAAATGAAATATCCTGAACTAGATCTTATGTTGTCAACTGAATCTGCCCAATCAATATCAGTGTAGCCTTCTACTTTAAGATGTCCATAATTTGAGAACAATAGACCTTTTTCCTGAAGCAGATTTCAAATATCTCAATATGTGCTCTACAGGCTACAACATCTAATTGCGGTTTACGTGGTTCATGCATGAATTGGTTCACTACAATATCTGAATTGTGTGCACTATCATGTAAATATTATCTCTTTTTATAGGCGTTTATATGGCAAAAATAATAATCTTGATGAACCAAATCCTGATGAGCTAAAGAACTCATCTTATTGATCCTAATCTTGATGAACCAAATAACTAATCTTATTAGCAAACTAATCCAAGCAACTTCAAACTCCTCAAAAAATCTATTTGCACGCTAATTTTCTATTGTCACGCCAATCCACTTAACAACCAAAGCCTATCATAAATGGATTTCTTGGAGCCGTGCATGTGATCTGCTTCCTATCATCACCCTCCCCTGGAAAATGAACTTTATCCTCAAGGTTCAGATGGATCTGTTCGTTATTCGAAATTCCAGGACACTGAGAGAGACTTGGCTTCGGATCTTTAGACAGCTATTGGCTCCACTTTCTTATTTGCTATTTGTTGTGATTCTCTGATCACTGAAGAGTGTTTTGTGAGGAAAAATAAACTCTCTATTACCACAAGAACAGAATTTATAAGTATTACAAAATTTGTACAAAAAACCTCACCACTAACTACACTTTCTACCATGCTCTCTTTACATGGAGCTTTTAGGATCTAGCTCTCTTACTTGGAGCAACTCTCTAAGCTTTCTTTACTTGAAGCTCACTTATTGGGAACGGTTTGAGCTCTCAAATGAGCTTTCTATTTATAGCTAAAGTTATGGCTCCAAAGTCTGAAATTACCTACAAGCAATACAACAACCAAACTCTATATTCCCAAGAAGGGGGTGAATTGGGTTATTATCTAATAATGCGGAATTTTTAAAATATTTGCCGATTTTTTCTAGTTTTACCGATTTGGCTTAGATCGATTTTCTCTATTTCAATATATAACATTTATGCAAGTTTCTAAGCAATAAACATATATATAAATGAAAGCTTGCAATAAGTAAGAAGTTAGGGATAGAGAAAATAACACTGTGATTTATAGTGGTTCGGCCAACTATGCCTACATCCACTCCCCCTAGTCGCGCTTGAAGATTTCCACAATCAACGAGTTTTCATGGCTCACCCGCAACCAAGAGTTTTACATAAGATTTATTCCAAACCCTTACACTTTGAGTTTTAGATAAAGGTTCACTCAAAAACCTCAAGTATGAGTTTTGTTCGTAGGCTCACTCAACAACCTTTACAATTACCCAAACGATGGGATTTCACAAACCACAAGTGTTTTGAATAAGAAGTTTGTAAACACACTTGGCACTCACAAAGATAAATAAGATTGTGTGAATTGGTTACCCAAGTTATCTAAGCTCACTACAAATGTAAATGAAGGTGTAGTGTGTGAGCTTGATGTGTGAGTATATATGAATATGAAGGTTCTTGAAACACTCTTGTTTTTGCTTTGGTAGAATGTATATGAAGGTTGTGTATTTCTTTAACCTAGCAAAAAATGAATTGGGGTTAAATTTATAATAAAATACAAGGCAGTCCCTAATTCCTTGTCTGAGACTGGTATGCCGGTCTCCAGACACCGGTATGTCGGTCTGGCATAGTAATGGCTCTCAACGGCTATATTACCGTTATAAATATATCTGTTAGGCCGGTATGGTCACCGGTATGAGTATCGGTTTGGTCCGTACCGGTTCCAGTAGTTGTACAACATGCAGGGTTAACCGGTATGATCACCGGTATGATGACCGATTTAGGTCATGTAGGTTCCAATAAGGAACTAGCTGTTAGACTCACCGGTATGTGACCAGTATGGATACCGTTTTGGTATGTGCCGGTTCCAGTAGTTATGCATTCTCCAGGTTCATCGGTATGGTTACCGGTATGATGACCGGTTTGGTATGTGCCGGTTCCAGTGAGTAAAATATAGCATCTCACCGGTATGGGACCGGTATGCCGGTCTCTGTACCAAAAACACAGATATGAAGGTTTTAAGATATTTTGTACATGAACCTAATGCATCTAAGTGAATGTGCATGTTTCATATAAGCTTAGGTACTTGAATAAACAATTCACAATACATTTAGATCTATAAGCTAAGACTTCACATAATTTCTTCAATATGTGCCAGTTTTTGTTGGCGACTTGGTCGCGTAATTGGATTTTGATGACGTCAACGCAATCGACGACTTCGACATGCAAACACGAAGCAATACAAAAAGTGTCGAAGCAAATGAGGTGAAGAGCGAGAATGTGAAGACTTGCGGCAAATTGAAGAATATATTGCGAAGTCTTAGCTTAGGATTTAATTTGTAATGTGAGATGTAATATTCAAGTGCCTAAGCTCATAGGGATCATGCACATTCACTTAGATGCATTAGGGGCATGTACAAAATGCATTAAAACCTTCAAATCTGCATTTTAGTATTTAGGGAAGCCTTCTGGAACCGGCATGGACCATACCGGTCCCTTACCGGTTATTAAACCGGCCTTCCCCTGTTTCACATGCCTACTGGAACTGGGCCATACCGTGCCGGTATCCTCGCCGGTCTCCATGCCGGTATTGGCATAACAATCATGCTCTCTGGAACCGGCACACTACTTACCGGTATCCTCGCCGGTTTGCTCGCTGGTCCAACGGCTAGTTTTTCGAACGTTATGTTACCGTTGGAGCCCTAAACCGGCATGCCGGTATCCTCGCCGGTATGCTCGCCGGTCTCGCTGTAAGTTAGGGAAAGCTTTGAATTTTGTTATAAATAGAACCCTAACTCATTTGCCTTAGGTTAGAGACTTAATACATAATCTTCATACATTCTCTAAGGCAAGAATAGAGTGTTCAAAACCTTCATATTCATAAACACTCATCCAAGCTCACACACACACCTTCCATACATTTAGTGAGCTTAGAAACACTTGGGTTTGCTCTGACACAATCTTCTTATTATTTGTGAGTGCCCAAGTGTGATTTAATTCTTTCATATCAAAACACTTGTGATTTGTGAAATCCCATTGTTTGGGTAAGTTGTAAAGGTTTGTGAGTGAGCCTACGTAGAAAACTCAAACTTGTAAAAGGTTCGGAGTGCGCCTTGGCGGAAAACTCTTGGTTACGAGTGAACCACGAAAAACTCGATTCTAGTAGAAATCTTCAAGCGAGGCTTGAGGGAGTGGACGTAGGCACGATTTGCCGAACCACTATATATCGCGGTGTCGTATTTCTCTTTCCCTACTCTTTTACTATTTGCAAGTTAATTTGTATTTACACTTATTGATTAGAAACTTGCATATAGGCTATTAATTGGAATAGAGAAAATTGCCTAAAACTCTCACTTGGTAATAAGAGCTTAAAATCGGCAAAGATTTTATAATTCCGCATTTATAGCGATAACCCAATTCACCCACCTCTTGGGTATAGAGATTTCTTGTCGCTATTGCTTGTAGGTAATTTCAGTTGGTATCAGAGCGAGGTATTCTCAAGAAAGACTTAACCGTCCGAGAATAGACTATGGGATCTACAAGCCACTCTTCAAATTTTGCCGAGGGATACTCCACAACTAGACCTCTGTTTTTCACCGGAACCGACTACAACTATTGGAAGTCAAGAATGTTGACTTATCTCCTAGCCAATGATCCGCCATCCTATTTGGTTATCACACGAGGTGCAAAAGGGCCAACAAATAGGGATAGCAACGGAGTTGATATTCCAAAACCGAGTTTAGAATGGGATAGTGAGGATGTGAAACTAGCCTCACAAAATGCTAAGGCATTCAACCAACTCCTATGTGCCATTGATCGGGATCAAGTTAACAAGCTTCCGGAATGTGGAAATGCATATGATTTATGGAAGTATTTGGAAATGGTCAATGAGGGCACAAGCCAAGTGAAGGAATCGAAGATCAACCGGTTCATGTGCGAATTGGACAATTTCAAGATGGAATCCGGGGAAGAAATTGATCACATGATTTCTAGGTTTACGGTCATCATCAATCATTTGGGAGCATTGGGAAAAGTCATCGGGACATCGGATCAAGTGAAGAAAATTTTGAGATCTCTCCCGAAAGAGTTTAGAAGCTATACCTCCTCCATTAAAGAAGCAAACGACATCAACACATTGAAGATGGATGATTTGGTCGGCAAATTGCTTGAGTACGAAATGGAAATCAAAATGGACAAAAAGGAGGAAGATGAGAAAAGGACAAGGAAATCCTTGGCCTTAAAAGCAAGAAGAAAAGATGAGTCAAGCTCAAGTGAAGAAGAAGATAGTGATGATGAGTTGGCTCAAATAAACAAGAACTTGAAGAAGCTTCTTAAGTCCGTAAATAAAAAGGAAAATCAAAGACGGATGAAAAGAATGAAGAGAAGTGGCCGCGGAAGAACAAGAAAATTATGTGCTATGAATGTAGCAAACCGGGTCACATAGCTACCGATTGCCCATTGAGAAAATGAAAGGAAAATCAAAGAAAAAGGCAATGAAAGCAACTTCAACTTGGAGCTCTAGCGATTCAAGCTCATCCGAGGAGGAAGAAGTTGAAGTCAAAGATAAATCAATAGCATTTATGGCTATCACGGATGAAGACATCCGATTTGAAATTGAAGAAGAAAGTGAAGAAGAAGAGGTACACAATTCTGAATTACTTGATGCTTTTAATGGTTTAAAAGAATTATGTGATATGCTTAAAAAGAAATTAAAATTGGTCAAAAATGAGCATGCTACACTTAAAATTGAACATGCAACTAGTATGGATAAATTTCATGTTTTAGACAATGATATGATATGCTTAAAGGCTAAACATGAAAAAGAAATTGCATGCTTAAATGATGAAAATGCATGTTTAAAGATTAAAAAGCTAGAACTTGAAAATGCCATTTCAAATATGTCATCTAGCTCTAAGACATGTGATTGCGAATCGATTTTGAATGAAAATGTGTTATTAAACACTAAGGTGATAGATTTGCAAACCATACTTAGTATATTCACATTGGGACATAAGAATTTTAATATGCTAATTGGATCCCAAAAATGTGCTTTTAAAAGAGAATGATTAAGATATAGGCCTTACATTAAGAGAAAATTTTTAAAAAATTATTTTGTTAAGGCATCCGACTCCCATACTAAAAATACCATCAATGAAAATGTCACATGTCATGCATGTAATAAAAATGGACATAAAATTTTTGAATGCATGAACAATAATGTGATTCAGAATGCATGGATTCCTCAAGGAATCAAAATTAACCCCAATGGACCCAAGAAAGTTTGGGTACCAAAGTGCAATTGATAAATTTATAGGGGGAGCTTTGGGAATGGATCTTTAAAGAGAATTGTAAAATTGATCCCAAAGGCTCAAGGAAATGAGGAATCGCAACGGTAAAGGTAAAATCCGTATTTACGGAAACATTGGTACCGTTTCCTCTAAATTATGTATGTATGCATATTTCAAATTGATATAAATGTTTTGAAGCATACAAAATGATTAGGCAAGTATTCAAACTTCCATTGGTATCAATTGTTCATTTGATATCCTTTAGTGCCTTAATCATTTATTTAAACCCCTATTCTATTTCAATTGGTATCACATGAAATTTATTGAGTCAAATACAATATATGTGATCACTTGATTGAATATGCCTTGCCATATGAACTAATTGGTTGAAAATGAAATGCATGTAAATTGACATAATCTTAGATGAATATCATGAAATGTATGTATTAGAACATAATTGAATAATCATGAAAAGCATGGATCTTGATTGTTTAGTAATTGGTAAGATTTTCATAAGAAGACAATCATTAAAATGCATTGAAGTCATTAGTTTATTTTATTTGGTATCATGAGAATCTATTTTGAAAAATGCTAATTTATGCATAATTTTTGATTTTTTATGGCAAAAAGGGGGAAATGCCAAATGTGCATATTTTTCATTTTGGTATCTTTATAGCACATATGTAATTGGTATCTCATTTAGATTTATATTTTGCTTGTCCACTTTTTGATTATGTCAAAGGGGGAGAAATCATTAGAAATGAGATTAAAACTTGTTTTACCCTCACCCTTGGTTTAAGGGGGAGTAAATGTGCTAATGTGTTTGTCTAAGTCTTATAGAGCTATTTTGAAGACAATCACACATTGAGGGGGAGCTTATGTTAAGGGGGAGCAAAATTGTCATATTTGGACTCCAAGAAGCTCACAAGTTACAACAAGTTTTAAGGGGTTGCCATCATCATAAAGGGGGAGATTGTTGGCGACTTGGTCGCGTAATTGGATTTTGATGACGTCAACGCAATCGACGACTTCAACATGCAAACATGAAGCAATACAAAAAGTGTCGAAGCAAAGGAGGTGAAGAGCGAGAATGTGAAGACTTGCGGCAAATTGAAGAATATATTGCGAAGTCTTAGCTTAGGATTTAATTTGTAATGTGAGATGTAATATTCAAGTGCCTAAGCTCATAGGGATCATGCACATTCACTTAGATGCATTAGGGGCATGTACAAAATGCATTAAAACCTTCAAATCTGCATTTTAGTATTTAGGGAAGCCTTCTGGAACCGGCATGGACCATACTGGTCCCTTACCGGTTATTAAATCGGCCTTCCCCTGTTTCGCATGCCTACTGGAACCGGGCCATACCGTGCCGGTATCCTCGGCGGTCTCCATGCCGGTATTAGCATAGCAATCATGCTCTCTGGAACCGGCACACTATTTACCGGTATCCTCGCCGGTTTGCTCGCCGGTCCAACGGCTAGTTTTTCGAACGTTATGTTACCGTTGGAGCCCTAACCGGCATGCCGGTATCCTCGCCGGTATGCTCGCCGGTCTCGCTGTAAGTTAGGGAAAGCTTTGAATTTTGTTATAAATAGAACCCTAACTCCTTTGCCTTAGGTTAGAGACTTAATACATAATCTTCATACATTCTCTAAGGCAGGAATAGAGTGTTCAAAACCTTCATATTCATAAACACTCATCCAAGCTCACACACACACCTTCCATACATTTAGTGAGCTTAGAAACACTGGGTTTGCTCTGACACAATCTTCTTATTATTTGTGAGTGCCCAAGTGTGATTTAATTCTTTCATATCAAAACACTTGTGATTTGTGAAATCCCATTGTTTGGGTAAGTTGTAAAGGTTGTGAGTGAGCCTACGTAGAAAACTCAAACTTGTAAAAGGTTCGGAGTGCGCCTTGGCGGAAAACTCTTGGTTACGAGTGAACCACGAAAAACTCGATTCTAGTAGAAATCTTCAAGCGAGGCTTGAGGGAGTGGACGTAGGCACGATTTGCCGAACCACTATATATCGCGGTGTCGTATTTCTCTTTCCCTACTCTTTTACTATTTGCAAGTTATTTGTATTTACACTTATTGATTAGAAACTTGCATATAGGCTATTAATTGGAATAGAGAAAATTGCCTAAAACTCCCACTTGGTAATAAGAGCTTAAAATCGGCAAAGATTTTATAATTCCGCATTTATAGCGATAACCCAATTCACCCCCCTCTTGGGTATAGAGATTTCTTGTCGCTATTGCTTGTAGGTAATTTCAGTTTTCACATTCTTCGCTCTTCACCACCGTTGTGCTTCGACATCTTTTTGTAATGTCTCGCTGTTATACGTCAAAGTCTTTACTCATATTGCATCAACAAAATCCATTACGTGATTGTGTCGCTAACAATCTCCCCATTTTGATGATGGCAACCGCTTAAAACTTGTGAGCTTCTAAGAGTCCAAATTTGAAGATTTTGTTCCCCCTCAATATTAGCTCCCCCTCAATGTGTGATTGTCTTCAATAAGGTCTATAAGACTTAGACAAACACATTAGTTACATTTACTCCCCCTAGGGTGAGGGTAACACAAGTTTTAACGCATTTCTACTGATTTCTCCCCCTAACGACAATCGAAGGTCTGAATTGGGAAAATGAGGTGTCTACCCGTGTATCTTTACGAGGGGAATATTCTGGTCTAGAAGGTGTTCTGCATGCACGGTGGCGTGTGGCGCGTGGAGCGACGATGCGGCGACGCGTGGGTGGCACGTGGGAGCGCATGCGGTGGCTTCAAGTGATCGGATCGGCGGCGTTGGCTTCTTCTCGGTGAGGGGATTCTCCTGGGGTAGTCACTCGCCGAAAAATATGACCGGACGACGTCGAAATCCCTCTTTCTCTCTCCTACCCACTATTTCTCTCTCTTATGTACTTTCTCTCTCTACGGTTCTGCTTCTCTCTCTAGCTACTCACTGGTTTTCTGGAAATAAAGCTTCAATACCCTAGTTATTATTTTGTTTCACTCACACTAAGCACATAACAATGAAAAATTAAGTTTAGTTGTTTTTAGATAGGAGAGGTTGTTGAGCTTTATAAGGAGAGTGGGTGAGTGGTTACTGATTTTAGGGGATAAGAATTTAAATAAAATTAAGATAAATAAATGACAGTTATCACAATTTCCTCAATAAAATGAACTAATTCCCTTAATACAAAGCTAAAATATGATTTGTACTAATGTCGTCATCATCATCATCATATATAGGATCTCCATAATCCATCACAAAAGAATTATCCATGATTAAAAGTATATACATCAAGGTATCAAAATAGGCTTCGTTTCTATATCAAAATAATACGGCTACATAGGGAAGACGTATCTAGATCCTTCATCTCAAAATACATCAAAAGATTTTCTACTGTTAGCCCAACCTTTCTCTAATGGCGGAATATGATAAAGAAATAGCATGGGACAAAAGGAAGGATCCACTAATCTTTTGAACTTATAAAATTTAAGAAATGAATAAGCTCACGCTTAGTGCAATGGATCACAGCTTAGTGCTGTGGATAAACAAGTAATAAGTCTTTCATAATATAAATAAATACATGAATATGTAAAATGACGTATAAAATATTTCTTGGAAATCACAAGTCTCATTTCTCATAAATCTCATTATGCACAAGAATACTCTGCATAAAATAAAAATGTTCATTAGTCTATATACACAGTCGTGATAATACGGCAAAGCTGATAATATGGGGCATCCCTACTGGCATCCGAACTAAAACTGGCAATATGAAATCTCATTTCACAGTAAATAATCTGGCACGTATATCTACACGAGTACGCCCTAACATAAAATGCATTTCTAAAACACATGTTCATGTATCTCAAAAATCATATAAATTATCTCATATATTACAAACTCATGGTTTCAAACATAATCATTAAGATGAAGACGTGGGTGCAATATTGTGCTTGCCCTACACATTCAAAAAAATAAAATTGTTAAATATGTAATAATTAAATCTAGGAAAAATGATATTTAGACCCGCATAATTTCATCAAGTTATCAAGGAGATGGTCAAACAACAAATGCGTAAGAATGAAGTTGGAGAGACTGGTCAAAAAGAGACTTAACGACTTAATGGTCCCTGTGACTTTTTTTATATATATATTTAAAAAAAAAAAAAAAAAAAGATCACCAAATTCTGTTTGTGTCAAAAGGTGTATGTGTGATTATTTTCAAAATCAAGAGGTTTTTCATTACTATTTCCTCAAAATATGGGGGTCTACGTATTATTTTACCTTGAATAAAAAATTAGAGTAGATTTCACCAAAAATAAATGTAAACGTGGACTAAAATGAGTATAAATTTGGCTCAAACATAGTCGATATATGTCAGGGCAAAGCCAAAATTTAAAATTTGAGAAGGGGGAAGAGGGCTAAAAAATCGTAAATGTAAATATTTTGAGGTAAGTATAAACATAGTAAATAAATATTGGGATAAAATATTAAAATATTATAGTTATATGGGCCAATTTATTAAAAAGAAGAGGTATATGTCATTATCGACTTTGAGGGGTATAATTGAGGTTATTAGATATGTTGGGAATTAATTATGATGAAATCAAATTCCCTATTATTTGTTTGTCATTGAATCTAAATTCTTTGTATGATTGATATGCTTACTTAAAATGGTGTAATCGAATTGAGTGGTGATTGTTCAAAATCAGCAGATTAACACTTATACGAGCTCGAATTAAGTTTTAAATGTTTTGTTCGAACTAAACTCGTTAGGAAATTATTGGAATAGAACTCGACTTGAGCTCAATTATTAGATAAGTCGAGCTCAGCTCAAGGTCGAATAAAATAAATTCAATTTTTGGATTTTTTTTTTCTTTAATTTACTTCTTCAAATTTTAAATAAATTCCCTTCAAAATTTAAATGTTCGTGACACACATTAAAATATCGAGTGAGTTGTGTCTATACAATCCGAGCTCTTGTTAGACAATTTTCAAAGGCAAAGTGATGTTGGAAAAAGTAATTAATTGATTTTTAACACATTGATCGTTGCTACTTTTTTTTTTAGATTCTTATACATTCGAGTCATAAAATGATAATATAATTTGGGTAATCAAATTACACAACATCAAATTGGGAAAATAAAGGTATTGTAATGGAAATAAAATGTAGACAAAAGTGAAAATTAATACTTTATTATTAAGAAATTTGAAGAAATTTGCCCTACACATTCACAAAATAATAAAATAATTAATAAATGTGTGATTTAATAAGCCTTCAATTGTTGCTAAAGAGCTAATCAAAAGAATGAATATACCTTCAATTGTGGCTAAACAGCTAATCAAAAGAATGCATAAGAGTACAGGCAGGACTTTTGACTTCATGTTTTTTGCTTTGAGGCTATATCTTCTTTCAAGCAAAGTTTGTGTGCATTATCATGTAAATATTCTCTCTATTTATAGGCGTTTATATGGCAAAAATTCAAATCATTAAATTTTTATAGTAATGTAATAAAAGTTTGCCATTCAAATATGGCAACAATGGCACAGTTTTGCCAGTTAGAGGGTGGTAATTAATTTGGCCATTCTAGTATGGAAACTTATGTTGATTTCATCGTGGCAAATTCTATTTATATACATAAGAAAATTTGGCATGATATATATGTCTATAAATTGGGGATACATATAAAGAAAGACCATTGATAAATATACTCCTTTAGTATATAATGAGTATAAAGCGATAATTTAAACCAATCAGAAAA
>SKCR01030086.1:0-43412 GCA_019454045.1 Zanthoxylum bungeanum
AAGATGCCGGACAAAAGAAATTTGTCGTGGGTAGGTTCCTGGACTACAAGATGGTAGATTCAAGGACGGTAATGTCTCAGTTGGGTGAACTGCAATTGATCATTCATGAAATACTGGATGAGGGAATGAAACTCTGTGAGATGTTTCAAGTTGCCGCTATAATTGAAAAGTTGCCTCCATTATGGAAGGACTTCAGGAGCTATCTGAAACACAAAAATAAGCAGATGAGCCTTGAAGACCTCAATGTTCGATTGAGAATCGAGGAGGACAACAGGATGTCCTAGAAGGCCAACTACAAGACTCTAGAGTCTAAGGCCAACATCATTGAAGATGTAAAAGGTAGAAAAAATAGAAAGAATAGTGGAGCTGACTCTGGGAACAAGAAGTTCAAGGGAAAATGCTACAACTGTGGAAAGAGCGGTCATATGTCAAAGGATTGCAGAAACAATAAGTCTCAGGACAAGGGCAAGAAAAAGAAAAATGAGGCCCATGTCACTGAAGGTGAGCAGCTGACTGATGATATCTCAGAGATGGAACTATCAGCAGTGGTAACCGAAGCCAACATAGTTGGGAATCCGAGAGAATGATGGGTAGACACTGGGGCTACTCGTCATATCTGTGCAGATAGTAAGATGTTTTCCATGTACCAGAAGGTCGATGGCGGATATCATCTGACTATGGGAAACTCGTCTACCTCTCAGGTGGTTGGACAAGGTACAGTGGTTCTGAAGATGACATCCGGAAATGAGCTAACATTGAAGAATGTACTGCACGTTCCAGATATTTGGAAGAACTTGGTCTCGGGCTCTCTTCTTCAAAAGGCTGGTTTTAAGCTTGTGGTTGTTTCTGACAAGTTTGTATTGAATATGAATGATATGTATGTAGGAAAATGATACCTAATTGAGGGCCTTTTCAAGCTAAATATAATGACTGTTAATCGTACTATTAATAAAGCTAGTTCGTCTGCTTATATTATTGTGTCACAAAATGTATGGCATGGGAGGTTAGAACATGTTAATTATGATACCATGCGTAAATTAATTAACATGGACCTTATAGCTAAATTTGCAATTGATAGCCAACATAAGTGTGAAGCATGTGTTGAAGCAAAAATGCATAGAACATTATTTCATTCTATAGAACGGAGTTCTGAACCGCTAGAACTTGTACATACCGATGTATGTGACATGAATATTGTGCAAACAAGAGGCGGTAAAAAGTAATTTGTCACTTTTATCGATGACAGCACAAGATTCTGTTATGTGTACTTGCTGAGAAGCAAAGCTGAAGCAATTGAGAGCTTCGTACACTATAAGAACGAAGTTGAAAACCAACTTGGCAAGAAAATCAAAAGAATCAGGAGTGACAGAGGTGGTGAATACGTTTCACCATTCGGTGAATATTGTTCTGTGCACGGAATTATTCACGAAACCACTGCTCCTTATTCTCCTCAACAGAACGGAATTGCGGAGCGAAAAAACCAAACGTTGAAGGAAATGATGAACGCCATGTTGACGAGTTCGGGTCTACCCCAGAACTTGTGGGGGGAAGCCTTGCTTTCCGCGAACTACGTTCTAAACAAGCTTCCTCACAGAAGACTGGACAAGACACCATATGAATTGTGGAAAGATTTTGTACCTTCCTACAAATACCTAAAAGTGTGGGGGTGTCTTGCCAAAGTAATGGTTCCTAAACCTAAGAAGGTTAGAATAGGATCCAAAACTGTTGACTGTATATTCATTGGATATGCTCACAACAGTAGTGCGTATCGATTCTTGGTACACAAGTCGGAGATTCCTGACATCAATCCAAATATGATAATTGAGTCAAGGAATGCGATATTTTTTGAAGAGACGTTTCCTTGTAAGGAAAGACAAAGAACTAGGTCTCTCAAAAGGACAATTGACCCTGTCAAGGACAGTGATCAGGCTGACCTAGAATCAGATAAACGTGTTAATACTGAGACAATCGAGCCTAGACGTAGCAAAAGAGCTAGAACGTCTAAGTCGTTTGGTCCCGATTTTCTTACCTACCTGTTAGAAAATGAGCCTCAAAGCTATAAAGAAGCCATGTCTTCTCCTGAGGCACCTCTTTGGAAAGAGGCGATAAACAGTGAGATTGATTCAATCCTACAGAACCATACTTGGGAGTTGGTTGACCTTCCACCAGGTTGTAAGCCACTGGGCTACAAATGGATATTCAAAAGGAAGATGAAAACGGATGGATCAATAGATAAGTACAAGGCAAGACTTGTCATAAAAGGTTATAGACAAAAGGAAGGCCTTGATTACTTTGACACCCATTCATCAGTGACTCGTATCACATCGATAAGAATACTCATAGCCATAGCAGCTATATTTGGTCTTGGAATACATCAAATGGATGTAAAGACGGCATTCTTGAATGGTGAATTGGATGAAGAGATTTACATGGAACAACCAGAAGGGTTTAGTGTTCCTGGACAAGAACAGAAGGTGTGCAAACTTGTAAAATCCTTGTATGGATTAAAACAAGCACCAAAACAATGGCATGAGAAATTTGACAAAGAAATGTTGTCAAATGGGTTCAAAACCAATGAGTGTGATAAGTGTGTGTACACCAAATCAACTCAAAGAGGATATGTCATTGTGTGTCTCTATGTAGACGATATGCTGATAATTGGTAGTAATCATGAAATGATTCAGTCTACCAAAAACGTGTTATCCAGCAGATTTGATATGAAAGATTTGGGAATTGCTGATGTGATCTTAGGAATTAAGATTTCTAGGACATCAGACGGATATATATTATCACAGACTCATTATATTGAGAAGATACTTGATAAATATATCAAAGGGGATCTAAATGTGGCTAGAACCCATGTTGACCTAACTCTTCATCTATCAAAGAATACTGGTTCAGGCGTATCGCAATTAGAGTATTCGAGAATCATCGGAAGTCTGATGTATCTCACGAATTGCACACGGCCTGATATCGCTCAAGCTGTGAATCGGCTTAGCAGATATACGAGCAATCCATGACACAACCACTGGAAAGCCATAGTAAGAGTTTTGAGGTATCTGAGAGAAACTTCAAAATATGGGCTATATTACGAGAGATATCCTACTGTACTAGAGGGATACAGCGATGCTAACTGAATATCTGATACGGTGGATTCCAAATCTACGAGTGGATTTATTTTCACACTTGGTAATGCATTCGTGTCATGGAAATCCTCGAGGCAAACATGTATTGCCCGGTCTACTATGGAATCAGAGTTCATAGCATTAGACAAAACAGCGGAAGAAGCAGAATGGCTTAGAAACTTCCTGGAGGATATTCCTAGTTGGCCCAAACCGGTGCCATCGATCAGCATACATTGTGATAGCCAATCGGTAATTGGGAGAGCCCAAAATACAATGTATAATGGTAAGTCTCGACACATACGTCGGAGACAGAATACCATACGTCAACTGCTCTCAAGTGGCATAATAACGATCGATTATGTTAAGTCGAAGGAAAACCTAGCGGATCCACTAACTAAAGGTTTACCTAGAGAGCAAGTTGAGAAGTCATCGAGGGGAATGGGCTTGAAGCCTATAATCTAAGAATTGTCACTGTGGAAACCCAACCTAGTTGACTGGAGATCCCAAGATCTAGGTTCAAAAGGGACAACAGAAACTTTATGCAATTCAAAATAAACACTGAAGAGTTTTGTACTCTTTCCCATTCCGATAATGACGCTGAGTGATGTCTGTCATTGGTTAGGATAAGCTAAGGCTTTTAATGATCACTATATTAGGAGATGAGTCCTAATGGGGGTAAAGACAGATTACCTCTTCATAGTAGATCACCTATTTCAAGTAAGAAGTGAGGCCGCTTCCATGGGAACCTTTAAAGGTGGTTTGCCCTAAAGTGCTTGATGAATCCAGGACCGCTGTTCAGGGCCGAAATGAACACAACCGTAGAACGGGAAAATGGTCGAATTAAAGCTGTGTGTTGGCAATTGTCTTGGTTTGCACCAACGGCAGAACAGTTCAAGACTATGGGTCACTGGTTTGCCAAGTAAATCCGATTGTCATTCACTAGGAAAGGTTCAAGGCGAAAGCTACCTATTTCGATGCAGCTTTAGCTCACGGTATCTCTCTCACGTGCCTGAATGAATATTTGAAGAATTGTGGGGGATTGTTGTAAATTCCTCAAAAATTCATTATAATGATATGTATATGTATTACATTGGGATTTTCAAGTGGTGTATGAGAGGTTGCAATCTTTGGAGGGTTGCAACCCACCCCAAGGGGTGCCCTTTTGGGCACCCCTCCAAGCCTTATAAAAGGAGGCTTTTATTCCAAATGAGATATAGAAAATATACAACAATAATATCCTGTTTTAATAGGCAGTGTCTGTTTTCTTTTGTTTTTTGAGAGAGAGATCCACCATTTTCTGAGTTCGCATACTTGTTAACGAGTGCTCCTTGAATAAGAAGTATCCAAGTTATCCTGGGAGAATGTTGGCAATTCGAATCCGTAGAGCACATGTGACAGGGCCAATAATTTCTTAAGGACAGAGAGATCTCGACTTGGATTGAATCTGTAAACTTGATTTCCAGGTTTGTCTTGAAGTTTTTTTCTGGTTTTTGGGTTTTGCATCTAGATCTACTTTTGGTTGTTTAATCTATTTGATTTGCATGTTTATTACTGTTTAATGACACCATACTTTCCACACTAATCAATTTTTAGGTGGGCTTAACCCAATTTGTCCAAATATGTACAATTAGATGTGACTAATCATATTTGCCTACCACTTTGATTTAATCCAATTAAATCAAGACAAATACACCTATTATTACATATTTGTAATAACCAAAATATTCTCAAATGGTAGAGATATTTATGAAATTACAGCAAAGTTCTTATGTGATTTTGGATTCATCCAATTAATTCAATTGGGTCAAAGTAAATAATTAATATTATCCAATAACACTTAATTATTTTAGTTGATAATTATATATCAAATATTATTTATTATAAAAAATTATCGGCTACCCAAGTGCTCAACGAGTACACTTCATATTGTGGGAATCTCTAAGTCCAGACACGTTCGTCATATAAGCCTAGCTTATATGTACGCAATTCGACCACCTACGAATTCGGGAAGAACACGAACGGCTTTTTTGAACTATACAAGTCGAGGTCATCACATATGTTTAACAATACATTCGTCATAGGCTATTCGTGTTGTTCTTAGGAAACATATATTACACCGTCAAGTTTCCAAGGCGCAAATCTCATGTCGACATGTCCACGATTCTTTACAACTAATCAGATCATCATTTCTGATATATGCGATCCACCCTAGGTGATCGGCTTTGGCCAAAGTCTTAAGAATCGTGACTTACACACATGGATACCTAAACCCTTTAAGGTACACATACGGGCCGACAGATCCTATCTTGATATGCACTTGATTAACGAGTGCATCGGTTCACCCAATGAACATCTAGCGGTCAGACCATGAAAGGTCTCTGACATATATGACATCAAATGGTAGAGGATCACTCACAAAATCAATGTTATCCAATAGTCAAAGAATCACATATGTTACTCGACTCGATGAGATTCATATTGACAGTGGTGTGTACTTCCAACTATTATGAATCACATGTGAGTCATTCAATATTCGCTCCAACGAATACTCACATGTCTATACGAGCTTCCCTTACTCATGGTACATCGGCTTAAACCATTGGATCTCCAATTCCAATATACGACATGTGCTAGTCTTATAGGTTATAAGAATTCGACTGTATTCCAAAACTAACGACCATGAATATTTACTTTAAGTATAGTTTATAATAGTAATATTATTCCAATGTCGGAGCACCCAGTGTCCAGTATTATTACATGACTATTCTAAGGTCGATGTCATTCTTAGCATATTTATATATCAATCTAATATGCATAATGACATTACCATTAATAAGATTTGGAATGAAAATATAGTTATTTTATTAATAAATAATAAAATATAATATACAATATATTATTTGGATTGGCGCTCCAAGCACCAACTCCAACATTATGACTTATTTATAGATTATTTGGTTAAACCAAATAGAAACCAATGGCTAGTAGCCGTTGGCAAAGCAACGGTTCCGATTGGAACCATGGAACCTTACAGTTCAAGGGAATAACAAGGTTTCGATCCGGTTCCTTCCAGTTCGGCTTCTCGATTTCTGAAATCGGAACCGGAAGGAACCAAAACCGTTTGATTCCTTCTGATTCGGTTTCGATTTAATTTCGATTCCGAACTTGAACCTTGACCGAGTCTAAATGCAATGATATTTGAAACAGTCTTATCTATTTGCAGAGACTAGAACCATGACCGTCGTTTTTTTTTACATGACCAATTTAGAAACAAGTCGCATACTAAACAGGTAAGGAGGAATGTATAGCAAAAGAAGGGAAACTAAGAATAAAATAGTACAAATCTAAAACACTATTAAATTTATTTTTTTAATATTTATATGATAAATTGATGAGTGGAAAACAAACTCAATTTAAAAGACTCTTCAAATAAAAATATGTTTAAATTATTTTAATCAAATTTTTCCCCATCAAATTTAACTATCCTCCTTTTTTTTTTGATTGATTACACTCCAATTTTTCGCATTTTCAATTTTTTTTTTTTTTTTAAATAATGGCTAGCAATTATGAATTAAGATTTTAAGTAGAAAATTTTGGATAATCAATTTGATCTATTTTGATAAAATCTTTTAAAAAATGAGTAAAATTGAAATGATAAATGTTAGTAAAATTTATAGTGAAATACATGAAGTTAATATTATTTATAGGTTAAAGAAAGAAATTGTTGAGAATTATTACTTATATTAATTTAATAAATTATTATTATCAATAATACAACCACCACAATCAAATATATATATATATAATATAATATTATTTGATATAACTCACCATTTAAACAATCAAGTGTTATTTGACAAGTCTTTTGGAATTGCTCGAACCACATGCTATCCAAATTACAGCAACCGCATTAGAGCTCTACAATAGCAAAATTTATCATACTACCATCTCTGCCAGCTGAAAAAATCACCTTCACAGAAATAGCTTAGCTAGCTTCATCTGGCCTCTATATCACTCCCAATTTCAAAATGGACTCAAAACTCCGAACACTTTCAGATTGGAAAAAAAAAGGTCTACTGGATATACATATTTCCAAAGGTCTTTAAGGCACATTTCCACTAGAATATGGAGTCCAAATATCGGTTGTAATGTTTCCTGTTGAACTCCAGCAAGCTGCCGTAAGTGCGATCAGCAACACCTACAAATAGAGCTTCCGTGTCTGGGCTAAACGATATTCCAGCAATCTCCCCGAATAGATCAATCTCCTGGCACTTGACATATCCGGACTCTGTATCAAAGACGTGAACAAAGTCTGCTGGCTCAGCCATTGCCAGAAACCGACCATCCGAGGTGAACTTGAGAGCCCTAATGGCACCCATATTTCCCTTCAACACTGCCAGGGACTGGGATAGGTTCCTTATGTCCCACAGCCTGCAAGTAGTGTCTTGGTTCCCCGTAGCTAGAATTCTTCCATCTGGGTGCCATGCTGAAGCAAATGAGTAGTCCAAGTGTCCTTTTAGGTTCCCGGTTACTTTACCAGACTGAGCATCTGCTATCAAGCACTCTGTGCTGTCCCCAAGAACTGCAAGCAACTTCCCATCCGGACTAACAGATGTATTCTGAAAAATAATAAACAAACATATATATTGGTTCGTAAGTATGCCAAATGAGAGACTAACAATCAAGATCGAACTTCTATACAATGTTTCTCAAGGAGGATACTCACATTGACAGACCAATCATATGAGAAGCAATTAAGGAAGCCGAAATTTTCAGCATCAAATATTCTAACTTGGGCATCATTGTTTGCTGCTATGACCCTCTTCGAGCCACTACACAGAGAACGTACAATTAAACTTCTTGTTGCAGAAGGAATAATAAAAGTTTCTAATAAAGGCAGAGTTCCTTACTTAGGGCCATGGAACACATCCACTGTGTTGGTGATGGCATTATCATCTGTCGTTAGTTTAGTGCAGAATGCAACCCCAGGTTGATTTAAATACTGGATAAGAATTGAATAGATGTCAGTAGAACTGCATATAAAGTTCATATTTTATTTCGAAGTTGACATATCCAATATCTTTCCATTTCTTACCTTGCAAATGAGCTCACCATTGAAACCACCAGCCACCATCAAGTTATCTTTAACCGCCATGGTACTTATCTGCACTCTATTCAGAGATAAAGCCAACAGTCCAGGGCGTTTCTGCAAACAGGAAATCAATTCAGACCTGTTTTTAATTGAGCAGGCAACACTATTTTGTCAACATCTTGGTCCAGAAGCTACATACCAGGGTGGGAACAATTGGCTTTGCAACGTTGATCACTTCTTGACCCCTACAGAACAACGAAGACCAATGCATTGCAGAATAATTCTGCATTAGGTACACATCATGCTTTGATGTTGCCCATAACAAATTCCTCAACTGCACAGAGAAAGACAAATAACAGTCAGACAGGGTGTCAAATACAGCATTAACTTGTGCCAGAAAGCACTTAATTCACAAAATAGTCCTAATAAAAATATGTTGAGAGTCATCTAAAGATGCGGCGGAAATAATAGTACAAATCTTCAAGACAGACATAAAATTTATGGATTCATTAGGTGATCTTAAGGTTAATTACGGACTCAGAGACTGACGAACAACGGGAAATCTAAGCATAGCAGTCTTCCAGTCATCATGTATCAGAGACAGTATTTAGTTTTCATGTCAGAAATAAGTGCCACAACCAGCAAGAGGTGGATGAATCACTATCTTTTGCGTAATTATTGGCTAGATAACATTTTAATCACTGACTCACAAGTTCTTTTCAAGGTTATGGTTCAAAGACAAAAATGCATCTTCAAACTTAAAATCTCCAAAGCATAACTACTTAACAATGATAAGGCATACACTGAGATCAGGAAAATAAAATTAGATCAACAGACTAATATGAGAAAATGCATAAAAAATTATATAATGAAAAAATATGCAAATGTAGTCGGAAACAGCCCCCTTATCAGCAGGACACATCCATACTAAACTACAGGAATTGCTACAGAGGCCTCTAAATGCTCAAATATTTTCCTATCATACCATATAAACAATGTTTCCTTATGGCGCCAGCTGCTCAGATATAACTCCCACCCTGCTTTATAGGCTGAAATAAGAGAAAATTGCAGTCCTAATGGCACATAGGGTTAAATTCATATAATTATATTCAACAGTCAACTAGAAACAATTCATTCAGGGCTGTAAACATCAGAATGCACAGATAATATCACAACATACAGAAATGAGATTGACTATCAATATTTCACAAGAAAATGCACAGTAAGTTGTCAATAAGGTCATTAACAAGCAACAGAGCATTCATAACAGATCTGCGAGGGAAAGGCACCAAAAGATGGAGCGCACTAGAAATATCCATGATGACCACCCACTGTTATTATTTCTTAAACCTATTTTGGGATAACCAATACGAAAACAGGCTGTGTTGCTCAAAGACCATCCAATTAATAAAGAAATCAAAAGCTTAGCCTCCAAAGGAAAACAAGTCACGAGTATGAAACAATATGACCTGATAATAGGGGGATGATATTGAAAACTTAACAAGTCCTGGAGTACGAATCAATATGGGCATGATATTGAGAAGATGCATGTAGTGTACATGTTGATGAATGCATGTTTCTGTTAAGCATTTATGCATGTGCCTATCTAGATGAGCCACAGCTTTTCTTAAGAAAGGCGCTATCATCAAATTTTATAGCATCTAGAAGATGTGACAACATTTAACACACTGATATGCAAACTGGAAGATGCCAAGTCATACAACCATTATGGATTGATACCTGCAACAAGTCATTTAATCCTCTCGTCTGTTCAAATTGTACCTTTAGAAATATTTGATATAATTTTATTACAAAATTTCCAACTGTTAATTTAAGCATCCTTCATAACTCTGCACCAAAAGGATTGAGTGAACAAAACCCCCAACATGATACCTCAAGTGGGATGCATCTTTAGCATATTTCTAAGCAAAACAAAGGTTCCAAAAAAAGGTAAAAACAGGAGACAAATCCTGCAAAATGAGTAGTTAATAAAAACTGTTTTTAACCTGCTATAAACGAATCCCACTTGAAAACTTTAGTTGAGAGGAAAGAAATAGGTGTGCTGTTTATGAAATACACAAGGACTGAACTTTAAAATCTGGAGGGGAAAAATAGAGGGTTTTCACAAACCAATAGGCGGCGAATCCTGCAAACTGAGTTGCTATAAATGAATCCCGCTTGAAAACTTTGGTTAAGAGGAAAGAAATAGGTGTTCTGTTTATGAAATACAAAAGGAACGAACCTTAAAATTTTGAACAAACCAATTTGCCGTGGATATTTCAATCTCTGTCTCACAAATTACTGTTGAAAAATTATTCCCTGGTTTGAGGCAAACAAGGTTACCACAAACGTGTAAAATTAAATCTGGAAAACATGGCTAGTTTTGGGTCTCCCAACCACACCAAAACCAGGGGAAAAAAACTAGTAAGGATAGATGGTATCACCAGTTCTTAAATCTGCAAAAGGAATGATGATGCCCACAGTGAACCATAATTTAATCTGAAGCAGTGCTCAAAATGAAACTTGCTGTAGGTAAGTCAATTATATCCCTGATTAATAAGAAATCCATTTAAACCTAAACATTCAAGCAAGCTCCATACCTTCCAATGAATGGTGATGCACAGAGCAACAATTATAAATATTTAATTCTATAAGGAATAACAACATATTCACAGCACCTGCAAAACTTACAAAGCTAATATGATATGCATATAACGAGCCTCAGAACAATTACAAATTATGAAAGATGACCATTTATAAACCAAAGCATGGAGTAAATATATTTTTTTAATATAAAGCTGTCTATGGCAAAACGGTATAAAGGAATTCTTACACAACTATTTCCCTAGTATAAAGAAAAGCAACATGCAAACCATAATTGTTAGATTAGGATACTCAAAAGTTAAAAGGCTAAATAATTATAAAGTTGAGAGAGATAAACCAAAGTCTCTACCTGAAAATGCACAATTGTTGATTTGACAAGCCTCGTGTTAAACTGAAAGTCGTAGAAGGCATTTCCCTTCTCTGCTTCCAAGCACTCCTGTCAACATAACAAGTTTAGTAACAATTCTGGAAGACATATATAGTACCTGGCTCCCAGACAAAGTTAACTAAATATTTTTTTCAATTTCAATCTTTGAATCCAACGTTAAAAAAAAAAAAAAAAAAAAAAAAAAAAGAAGACACAGAGAGAGACCCAAAAAGGAAAGAGCAACATAGATAAGTTATGCACTGAAAAGAAGGATTTTTATAATTTCAAAACTAGAAAGCTGAAAATTTTGTGCTTCATGATCCAAGCATGTAAAGAATCTAAAAGAATATATCAGCTGCTAAAATTACAAATTATGAAAAATTTTCCTCTTAATTAAAATCAGCTGCTAAAAGTAATCTAAAAAAGCTGGTTGAGAATCTCCTTTTGAATATAAACGCTATAAAATTAAAATAAGGCTATAAGAGGAAGGACACATTATATTCAACAGGTTAATTGAAAAAACAAGTGAGAACAATTGATCAAGAGATATAGAAAGCTAAACCTTCTGAATCTCATCATGCGAACGAGAAAAGTTCTCGTAATTTTTGTACTGCTTCAATCTAGTCTCACGGTACTTATCTCTGGTAAAATTAAGCCTCTCCCAAGGGATTCCTTGTATATCCTTTCCATTTCTTGCTTCCAAAGCAGAGGTATCGCTCTTCGGTTTATTCTGTATTTACACAACAAACCATAACCATCATTCAGAAAAGATTCCGAAACAAAATTTGCAACCAAATCTCACAACATTAGGGTATAGACTCACCGTTTCAAAGTCATCTTCAACGTCCGAGTCGACTCCGTCGAAATTGTTAATTCTCGGAGAGTCGACTTCACCGAAAGGATCATCGTCAAAATCAGCAGCGTCATAGTAATCGTCAACTACGTACTCAAGCTCGTCATTATTAGAGTTAAACTGTGCCATTATCCTTCAATTATAATCAACAATGAACAAAAGTTCAGACCTTGAATGTAATTAACGTCTAAATAAAAAAAAATGATTAACGCCTAAATAAATAAATGAAAACGAAAAAACAAAAGATTAATTATATTTTGAATGTAAAAATAGAACAAAATAATACCTCCGACTTGTGGCGAACAGTTGGATCACAACGACAAAAAGGGGGAACAGAGAGCAAGTGCAACAGCTTTCTAGTCAATTTTCTCGGGAAACAAACGGAGAAAAAATGTTTGGATGTGAAAAGCGAAAGCTGATAAGAAGTATCTAGACAAGAAACAGAGAGCAGCGAGAAACGGAGGAGCTCGACGTTCTACTTATATAATGTTAGAGTGAGGGGCCCCTGGCTTCATCTAAACTCTAAAGAGCGTGATCTGTGGGGCCCATTCAGGCGGTTTGGTCCCACGGAACGGAAACTCCACCCCGTTATCTTAAAATTGAAATTGAAGTGCCGATGGGGTCCACATTCAACCTTCTCAATTCACCGGTAACTACCGGTTGTGGGTTTTGTCTGTATTGAATTCTCAAGTGGTGAGGTGGCGATTTATTGTAATTAAGAAGATTTAACCGGCCGTTGTCGCCTTGTCGGGATTTCATTTTCCAATTTTGTGCGAGAAACTACCGTTTCTGTTTTTAATAAATAATCATTTTGCTAAAACTAACCAAGGCGTGATTGCTTTGGCTACTTCAATGTTGATCCTTTTGTGACGACAGTTTTTAAGTTCAAGATTTCCTTTACCACCAAGTAAAGAAAAATATTTTTTTAATTACGGGTGTTAGCTAATTCTTGATGCAATTTCGTAATTTAAAAATTAAAAAAATTAGGTTCAAACCAGTTATTATTGGATTAAACAAAAAAAAAAAAAAAAACTTTTAGGGAATTTAATGCTTAATGATTTTTTTTATGATTTAAATATATGTCCATTTAAGCCAAAAAATCCAAACTAAAAAGAATCTCCTATTTAATCTATCTGTATATAAAATTACATAAATATATATAAGAAAATGGAATGATAAAAAAATTGTCACTCAAAAATTAAATTTTAAAAAATGAAAAATACATGCAGGTGTCAGAACAAAAATTTAACTTAATTTTTTCTAATTTTAAACTACATAGTGTTTCAATAAAAAATATATATAATTATGATATATAAATTATAAGTTTCAAAACAAGTATTATTGTTGATATGTTTTGACGAAAATGACATTTACATTTATAAATTACAAATGAGTTTTTTTAAGACATTAATATTTCATTCATCTGAATTTCAATTCACAATCTGTAAAATACTACATACATTTAACATTTACACATACAACTTTCATTGAGAAATCTCTCAAATTAAGACTTTAATAAGGTCAAAATCAACCCAAAAATTGGATTTACTATACATAATACAAACCTGAAAAATATAACTGCACACACAAAAATGCGAGTGTCATTAAAATTATTCTATATTCTTATTAATATCATATGTATTTAGAGTTATATTAAACTGTTTGAAAAAAAAAATTATAACATCTGTGAAATTATGAGGTTTGGAAAATTATTATCTCAAATGATGTAAATCATTATTAAGATTAAATTTCAATTTACATCAATTAGATACATTCGTTGAAGTCAATGAAACATGATTATCTTTATTATAAATGTTGGTGGTAAATTCTGGTATCAAGGCATTTGAACAGTACGATAAGGGTAGAAGAGATATTTTCCTCTACATAGAAGACCAGCTTCCACAAAGGTTGACTTTTCATATGGTATTGCCGACCACATGAAATGACATGTGCCAACAGTAACGGCCGAGCACCTGGTAACCCTTGACCGACCACTTCAGAACGGATGGTTAAACATGGTCGGATCGGCAGCAGCATCCTCAGTTCAGATGACCATGGCGACCGACCTCATGAAGACCGGTCTGATGACGAGATATTTTCCAACGCCTCATTCTTACAGGATAAGATGATGGGACATCATTATGACAGGTGCAGAATACAAGATAAGGTGATGAGACATAGTAATAAAAGAAGTAAGATATTTTCGGCCAAGTGGCCTTGGGGGAAAGAATTCCATTAATGACCCAACATGGGTGACATCATCTAGATGGCGGAACAACACCGCCTCCTTACTGGTATAAATAGAAGGGGGAAACACATTTGTAAGGGTTAGCTAGTTGATTACCAAAAAAAACGAGATCACAAAGGAAGAATAGAATTATCTTGTAACACCACACTCATAAACAGCTCGGTTTCCACACTGACTGATCATAAAACAGGTCGGTCGAGCACATTTCAGTAATAAAATACCCCACTCATTTTGTGCATGTGGACGTAGGTTGGGATCATCCCGCCGAACCACGTTAAATTCTCTTTGATTGATCTGTGTGTTTACTCATTTTTCGCTAAGTTTTCTTTCGGTTTCCCATAACCAAACAAATTCACAGTTGAGAGAGGATTGTGAGTGGAGTAGTAGTATTCCATTATTTCCCCTGAGACGAAAATCAGCCGTCAACAGTTGGCGCCGTCTGTGGGGACCCAACAAAAAGCAACTTACGTTGTAAGACGATGGCGGAAGGTGGAAACTGTTGGGTTTCTATTAGGTCCCAAGGATCAATTCAAGCAATGAAACACATGTGAATACTCAACGAAGAATGGCGGAATCATACTTACATTGATCAGTTTTGGATGCGATGAACACAAGCCCTTTGCTCCATTGATGAAGCTCTCGGCCTTTGCCCATTTTGGTCCTCCAAGTTCGGTCAAGCTCCATGAATGGATCTCCAAGCTCCAAGCTTTGTGTGGTGATTCCATGCTCATGAGTTAGTTCCCTATCACCTTAGGATGACCCTTTTGTGTGCTAGCACTCTTGATTTTGCAACAAAATCATCACTTTGCTTCTACCATGCTCACGGCATTTTGAAGAACAAAAGGGAGAAAGAATTTGGCCCTTGATCGAATACATAGGGAGAGAAAAAGGAAAGATGAGATGTGTTTTCTCATTTTTTTTTCTAAAAACAACAATGAAAATCTATTACCAAAATTTGGTATTAGCCTTTCAAAAAGTCAACCAAAGTTTTGACTCCAAATTTGCATTAAAAGCCCACACCAACTTCAATCATGAATAGTGACTGCATGTCACTCCCCAAAAAGGTGACTTGACATCTATCACTAAAGTGACAAGTGATGTGACTCGCGATGTGACTTGCGGCCGCACTTGATTCAAAATCGGAGTGGTGTCGCAAACACATTCCGGGCTCGGTTTCGTTAATTCCAAATTAACGAATTTTTCGTCACTATTTTGTAAATGATATTGTATTATTGTACAAAATTAACTATGTAGTAATGAAATTGCCTTTTACCGTTTTGTAATTTATTTACTTTGATATATAAATGGTAAAAGTCCCTATGATTAGTTCCGGATTGAGATGATATGAGACAGTATCAATCCATAAAGGTTTAATCATTAAATATCCCTAGTCGTAATATTATCGAGATTGGACATCGATAATGCGGAATAGACTAGTACTGCACTTGTGCGTGTTGTGAGGGCACAACGGCATAATTCTCATATATTTAAGTATAGGATACTTATGCAAGTGCGGTAGGAGGTTGTGTTTTACCGATGGTACGGAAAACAGCTTCGCTCTGGATAGACCCCGCGGAATCCCATTGGTAGTATGTCTGCGTGTCTATGGGAGTCCGCTTCAGGGTAGGTGCATATGGTCTTAACCTAAGACTTGCATCGCTAGTACTTGCGACAATTGGTAGACTTTAGTTTTGGTCGTCCAGGGCTTTAACAGGTTCTGTGTACACCTCTTCTAGGTTTATCGGGAATCGTAGTGTATTGGGTGTGATGTCAAGACGGAAGTATCACTTCAGACATATGGAGATGATGATCGCGCAGGATACAGAACTAGTACTCTATAATGGTTGCAACCATCGGGATAATATGACAAGGTCAGGATTATCCGATTCAAAGAGACTAGTTGCTTGATGTCCGATATATGTTTCGTACGGGGCAGACACATCTCCAGCCCCAGGCCTTACATGTGATCATCCGATACTGGATCACTATACACTATACTTCGGTATACTACGCCTGTTATAGATCTTATATTCCAGTAAGAATATTTCTGGAGAATTGGGTAGGCATGGCGTTTTGCTAGAGGCTAACCTTGTCTTGTAAATCGGTAAAAACGTAGTACTTGGTACGTACGTGTTCGGATAGTCCGACGACCGTATTTACTGCCAACATATCCAGAGATCTCTTGGGTCGCTTCCCGAAGATTCACCGATGACGTATGATTCGAACTTAATTAATCTGGGATTAATTGCGGAGATACTTTATCTTGGATAAAGTACTATTTGAAGAGAGAGAGAGATTAATTTGGAATTAATCAATAAAATAATATATTTGATATATTAAACGAAATTCGATTTCGACACGGAATTAAAATTAGATTTTAATTCGGGCAAACGAGTTAATTTAGAATTAATTCATTAGCGACATGAATAGTAATTATGCTAGGCATAATTATTTAATTAAATTCGATTTAAATAAATAACGTCGCGACGGAAGTTCGTTAATTCGGAATTATCAAACCCGAGCTCGGGAGTGTTTGCGGGCCCACTCGCATTCGGAATCAAGTGGGGCCCACATGTCACATCAACCATCACATCACTTGTCATTGTTTTACTTTATGATGATGGGTTTTGGTGGAAGAGTGAATTACACTCCAAGTAAAAGTGATAGACCTTTGACCTTGTCATATACCAACTTTGGTATTTGATTTATTATATTTTTATCTTTGAAATAAATATAAAAAAAAGGTTTTGGTAAATCATTACAACAACTTCATCTTCTCTCCTCAAAGTGGCGTGAATAACACTATTCACAGCACTCTCATTTTTCAGTTTTTGTTGCAAAAGCTTGAAGATTTTGTGTTTGTTTGGAACATTAAATCACATACAAGGCTAGGACCTTCAAGGGATCATACAAAGGTGTTATGGGGAACTAATTCTTGAGCTTGGAAGGATCAAAGAAAGCTTGGAGCTTCCCCACTCACCTTGGCCGAAACCCTCACTGCACAAAGGAGAAATTTTTCATTTCATCAACGCATCCGTATTCCGATCTTTGTGAGTATGATTCCGCCATACTTCAATATTGTTCATTCATTTATATATATTTGTTTGCTCTTTTGATCTTGGGACATGGATTAGAATTTCCTACAATGGTATCATTGAGCTTAAAGAGCATGAAAATATATTAGGGTAATATTTGGGCAAAATTGATTGAAGCATGATTTGATGATTTTGATTGATTAAGTATGCTTAAATGTATGTTACATTGAGTTATACATTATCAATTCATGAAAAATAAATTGGATTAATTTTTCCCCCCTTGGAGAGGCTTGGCCGAATACTACATAGGCCATGGACTTGATGATTTGTTGTTTATAAGATCATTGGATGACTTTAAACGAACATAAAATGACGATTTGTGATTCGATTGGATTGAAAACGAAATCGGTAATTTTTTCATCACCTTGGCCGAATGCATGGAAGCACATTAGGGACTTGATTTTTTGATTAAATAATGTTGGACATGTATTTAAGATAAAAATATGATTAATGGATTAATTTGATATTTTGGAAATATTGATTTAAAGGATTAATCATGATATTACACTTAATTAATTAAGTTATAAAATTTGGAATTTTAAAATTTGATTAATTGGGCTTAATTTTGAATTGGGCCTAAAACTATTTATTGGGCATAATGGGCTTGGTTGGACCAAGTAGGTTTGGGCAAATTGGATTGGATCCAAAGATGGGCCTAAATCACTCCATTAAGTCCAAATGTAATAAATGGGCTTTTATGTTTAATTAGGCCTTATGGGCTTGATATTGATTTTTATGGCAAATGAGGGTGATTCCTTATTGGCTTGGAAATTGGGTTGACCCACATTGACCAAGGCCCAAGCCTAATGAAATCAATTGAAAGCCCATCGGACTTTAATTAAACGGACATTGGATGTTAGTTGGGCTTTGAGACCCGATAGGATTAGATTTGGAATCTAAGTCATAAAAGCACAATAAAAGTGTAAATATTTAATTTGGAATTAAATATAAGGATTAGTATTGAATACGACTTAAATTGGATTTGACGAGTAGTTCGATATAATTCATGAATTCGTACTACAAGTACTTATTCTCAAAAACGAGTTGGACTCGCGCAAAAGCAAACCATTGATTGAACATTGGATTGTCACCTAATTAAAGACTAATTAATTGGATTAGATTGGTTGTATAACATGCCTTGAATGAATGAATGTGGATGTGATGAATGAATAGTGTATATCGGATGGATATTAGAAGGGAAGGGTAATTTTAGAAATTATTGTAAATTCAGAATTTATTAATTGGACCTGCGTGTCCAGCCTTTCTCTTATTATCTCTTTGTATTCTCTTCTCACCTAATTCCCCTCAATGTAAATGAGGTTTCTCTTATTGTATTATGTAATTGGGTAGAAGCAGAATAGTGCTAGCCGGGGAGAGGAAAGGGAGTGATTTGTTCTAGGAATAATTGTTATATATCCATCCGCATATCACTATTATTTTATTTTACGCGCTTTATGATGTATTAGAGCATGCTTAAGGGTGTATGATGATGAGACCTAACAAAGATAAATTAATTGGTTGCCAATTACGCGAAAATCCCTCAAAACATATTAAGCGATTTTCCTTCCGTTGAGTGATTCTTTCTCAAGATCCGAAATTGGCATTGGTTTGTTGGCTAAGTCAAGACCTTTGTCAATTGAGGATGTGTTTGAATCATGAGAGTTTTGTTCCATATCGGTGTCTTGTCCAAGTTGTGATTTGTTGGCCAAAGTCAAGATCACTTCTTGTCCATCGACATTGATTACGAAACTTTCCATGTCAATGGGTCCCGCTTAACTGGAATCATTAAGTTTGTTGTGCCAAGCCAAGACTTAGTTGATTCAGAGGAAATGGTTAGGAAAATGTATTGGATACATTGACATATGTATTAGATATATATGTTTCGGACTTGGATGTCCACCTACCGGATCTAGGAATTGGATGGGATCCAATTGATCTTCGAGATCTACCTAGTTAAATATCATACAACTTGTTGGCCAAAGTCAAGGTTGTGTGTTATTTAACGGATCCTAGCCCACTAGGAAATTGGATTTCCCGAGTACTCGACAGAGGGTTAGAGACTTGTAGAAAATAGTGGGAGGCTAGTATTGAATTTGCAATTTCATTCAGATACTTAGCTTTACGCGCTTACAAAATTTATTTCGTCAATATTTTAACATTAGTTGGACTAATATAATGTTATTTTTCTTGTAACAGTTTGACTGTACCCATATATCGTTAACTAGATAGTTGGACTATCGTAGTTAAGATGGCAAACAAAGGAAATGTCCGAGACATAATCATGGGTGATAATGTATTTAAGGGCACGAACTTCGCTGACTGGGAAATGAACCTGAGGATAGTCCTTGGGGCAGAGAGGCTGCTATACACCATACAAAGACCTCTCGGGCCGAGGCCCACTGAGCCACTTGAGCTGGAGTTATGGAGAACTCATAGCGATGATTGTGATACAACTCAGTCGATCATGCTTGCTTCCATGACTCACACTTTCATCGCCAGAATAGGGACTTGGATCCTTATAATATGATGGCTAGACTAAAGGATCTTCACCACACTAATAAGCGGATGGAGAGGTATGAGTTGGTGAAGAAACTCTTTCGCTCTCGTATGACTGATGGCGCTTCAGTTGAGGCCCACGTGACTCAAATGATAGCCGACATTGATGAGCTGGCCAAGATGGGAATAGTCTTGGAGGCTGAGCTGACTATAGACATGCTCTTACTGTCACTTCCCGATACTTGGAAGCAGATTATCATCAACTACAAGTTGATGGATACAGACGATACTCTTGGAGAGCTATTGTCCATTCTTAAGGAGTCAGAGAAAGAGCTTCTTAAAGGCAACAAGCGCGAGGCGCACTTTACATCGACCTCTCAGACGCCGAGGGCTGGGCCCAAGGCAACTGGAGGGGTGAGAAAGAGGAAGCATAAGAACAAGGGCAAGGCCAAGATGTCAATGGCTTCTGGGAAGCCGAGGAACAAGTCACAAGACATATGCCTTAACTGCGGCAAAAGAGGTCACTGGAAGCGTGACTGCCGCATGAACAAGGCGCTCAGAAGGAGATCCAGGCGGGCAAGGCACCGACCTCTGGTATGTTTGTTATTGAAATAACATGGCTACTTCTAGTTTTAAAAATTGGATTTTTGATTCTGGTTGTGGTTCTCATATATGTACTGATGTGCAGGATCTGCAGAACAGCAGGATACTGGCTTCAGGGGAGATTGATCTACGAGTTGGAAACGGAACTCCTGTTGCTGTTTTGGTCGTGGGCACTTTTGTATTAGAACTGCCCTCGGGGCATGTACTTAAACTAAATGACTGTTATTATGTACCTAGTTTGACTAGGAATATTATATCTGTATCTTTGTTAACCCAATATGGGTGCACTTTGTATTTAGAAACACTGGGTGTTATTTATATAAAAATGATGCAGAAATATGCACTGCAGTTGCAAATAATGGTCTTTATATTTTGAATATAAATGAATCTCCTACATATAAAGTAACAAACAAAAGGCTTAAAAAGAGTGATCCAAATGATGAAACTTATATGTGGCATTGTCGTCTGGGACACATTAACAAGACTCGCATATCCACACTTTCGAAGAGTGGGTACTTGGACGGATTTGATACAAATTCATATGACGTCTGCGAATCTTGCTTATTAGGCAAAATGCCTAAATCACCTTTTAGCGGTAAAGGTGAACGCGCCACTGAACTGTTAGCCCTCGTTCATAGTGACGTTTGTGGGCCCATGTCTAGCCAGGCTAGAGGTGGATATCGATACTTCGTAACCTTTACTGATGATGCATCACGTTACGGTTATGTGTATCTAATGACGCACAAGTCGGAAACTTTTGAGAAATTCAAAGAGTTTCGACACGAAGTTGAAAAACAAACAGGCAAGAGTATTAAGACATTACGGTCGGACCGTGGTGGCGAATACTTAAGTAATGAGTTTCAAGATTACCTGAAAGAATATGGTATTCTTTCACAGTGGACTCCTCCTAGAACACCACAATTAAATGGTGTGTCCGAACGGAGAAACCGTACCTTATTGGACATGGTAAGGTCGATGATGAGTCGCACTGAGCTGCCAATTTCCTTCTGGGGATATGCATTAAACAGTGCAGTTCTTATTTTGAATAAGGTTCCGTCAAAGTCTGTTGAACAGACACCATATGAGATATGGACAGGAAAGAAACCGGGTTTCTCATTCCTGAAGATTTGGGGTTGCTGGGCATACGTTAAACGTTTGGAAGGTACCAAACTTGAACCCAAATCAGATAAATGCCTATTCGTTGGATATCCTAGGGAAACCAAAGGATATTACTTCTATCACCCACCAAAGAACAAAGTATTTGTTGCTCTACATGCGGTTTTCCTTGAGAAGGAATTCCTAAATGCAGTGTTTAGTGGGAAGAAAGTAGAACTCGATGAAAGTCGTAGTGATACTGTTCTTGGCAGTGAATTATCAACGGAACATGAACAGTCCATCCGGGATGAGACTGAACCACAATCTTCAAATACACAAGGACCGCGTAGGTCGGAGAGAGTCAGGGTAATACCTGAGAGGTATGGATTCCTGATCTCACCTCATGTAGATATTAATCTTATTGAGGATAATGAACCGGCTACGTATGAGGAAGCGATACAAGGTATCGAATCCGCTTTATGGCAAGAAGCCATGAAGGCCGAAATGGATTCCATGTATACCAACCAAGTTTGGACACTGGTTGATGCACCAGAAGGCGTAAAGCCTATTGGATGCAAATGGGTCTTCAAGAAGAAGACCGACATGGATGGCAACGTACAAACGTACAAAGCTAGGCTTGTAGCGAAGGGATATCGTCAACGACTTGGAGTTGATTATGACGAAACTTTCTCACCGTTGCCATGATTAAATCCATTCGGATAATGCTTGCAATAGCTGCATATTACGATTACGAAATATGGCAGATGGACGTTAAAACCGCTTTCCTTAACGGAAACCTTTCGGAGGATGTTTATATGCAACAGCCTGACGGTTTTATCGCACCTAGACTTGCAAACAAGGTTTGTAAGTTAAATCGGTCCATTTATGGACTGAAGCAAGCATCGCGGTCGTGGAACCAACGTTTTGATGAGATCATAAAAGAATATGATTTCATTCAAAACAAAGATGATCCTTGTGTATATAAGAAGGTTAGTGGGAGTGAACTGACTTTTATTGTCCTTTATGTCGACGATGTATTGCTTATCGGCAATGACATTCCCATGTTAACGTCGGTGAAAGCTTGGCTTTCATTGAAATTCTCCATGAAAGATCTGGGAGAAGCAGCTTTTATTCTAGGAATAAAGATCTACCGGGATAGATCTAGAAAGCTACTTGGACTCTCCCAGAGTACATATATTGATAAAGTGTTGAAGAGATTCAACATGGATCAGTCCAAGAGGGGACTGTTACCAATATCACATGGCGTCTATCTATCTAGGGACATGTGTCCTAAAACACAAGATGAGAGAGACAACATGAGTCGGACTCCGTTCGCCTCGGCAGTCGGATCGATCATGTATGCCATGATATGTACACGACCTGATGTGTCCCATGCTTTGAGCATGTGCACTCGATATCAGGCCGATCCAGGTAAAGATCACTGGATGGCGGTTAAGAGTATCCTTAAGTATCTTAACAGAACTAAGGATGCTTTCTTAATCTATGGAGATGGAGAACTTGAGGTATCTGGGTATACCGATGCAAGTTTCCAAATCGACAGAGACGACTTTAAGTCGCAATCCGGGTACATATTTTGTTTGAATAACGGAGCAGTGAGCTGGAAATCTTCCAAGCAAGATACTGTTGCCGATTCAACAACTGAAGCGGAGTACATCGCAGCAGCTGAAGCAGCAAAAGAGGCGGTTGGATCCGAAAATTCCTAATTGGATTAGGAGTAGTTCCGTTATCAGCTGAGCCCGTTCCATTGTATTGTGACAATAGCGGGGCTATAGCACAAGCTAAGGAGCCAATGTCTCATCAACGATCCAAACATGTTCTTCGGCGATTCCATCTGATTCGAGAGATCATACATCGTGGCGATGTGAAGATCGAAAAGATCGCATCAGAGGACAACATTGCAGATCCGCTGACGAAAGCAATTCCTCGGGAAAAGTTTGAGCGACATGTACATAGTTTAGGTATTAGATGCTTGAGTGACTGGCTATAGGCCAAGTGGGAGATTGTTAGACAATTATGACCCATAGCGTCACTATTTTGTAAATGATATTGTATTATTGTACAAAATTAACTATGTAGTAATGAAATTGCCTTTTACCGTTTTGTAATTTATTTACTTTGATATATAAATGGTAAAAGTCCCTATGATTAGTTCCGGATTGAGATGATATGAGACAGTATCAATCCATAAAGGTTTAATCATTAAATATCCCTAGTCGTAGTATTATCGAGATTGGACATCGATAATGCGGAATAGACTAGTACTGCACTTGTGCGTGTTGTGAGGGCACAATGGCATAGTTCTCATATATTTAAGTATAGGATACTTATGCAAGTGCGGTAGGAGGTTGTGTTTTACCGATGGTACGGAAAACAGCTTCGCTCTGGATAGACCCCGCGGAATCCCATTGGTAGTATGTCTGCGTGTCTATGGGAGTCCGCTTCAGGGTAGGTGCATATGGTCTTAACCTGAGACTTGCATCGCTAGTACTTGCGACAATCGGTAGACTTTAGTTTTGGTCGTCCAGGGCTTTAACAGGTTCTGTGTACACCTCTTCCAGGTTTATCGGGAATCGTAGTGTATTGGGTGTGATGTCAAGACGGAAGTATCACTTCAGACATATGGAGATGATGATCGCGCAGGATACAGAACTAGTACTCTATAATGGTTGCAACCATCGGGATAATATGACAAGGTCATGATTATCCGATTCAAAGAGACTAGTTGTTTGATGTCCGATATATGTTTCGTACGGGGCAGACACATCTCCAGCCCCAGGCCTTACATGTGATCATCCGATACTGGATCACTATACACTATACTCGGTATACTACGCCTGTTATTGATCTTATATTCCAGTAAGAATATTTCTGGAGAATTGGGTAGGCATGGCGTTTTGCTAGAGGCTAACCTTGTCTTGTAAATCGGTAAAAACGTAGTACTTGGTACGTACGTGTTCGGATAGTCCGACGACCGTATTACTGCCAACATATCCAGAGATCTCTTGGGTCGCTTCCCGAAGATTCACCGATGACGTATGATTCGAACTTAATTAATCTGGGATTAATTGCGGAGAGACTTTATCTTGGATAAAGTACTATTTGAAGTGAGAGAGAGATTAATTTGGAATTAATCAATAAAATAATATATTTGATATATTAAACGAAATTCGATTTCGACACGGAATTAAAATTAGATTTTAATTCGGGCAAACGAGTTAATTTAGAATTAATTCATTAGCGACATGAATAGTAATTATGCTAGGCATAATTATTTAATTAAATTCGATTTAAATAAATAACGTCGCGACGGAAGTTCGTTAATTCGGAATTATCAAACCCGAGCTCGGGAGTTTTGCGGGCCCACTCGCATTCGAAATCAAGTGGGGCCCACATGTCACATCAACCATCACATCACTTGTCATTGTTTTACTTTATGATGATGGGTTTTGGTGGTGGAGAGTGAATTACACTCCAAGTAAAAGTGATAGACCTTTGACCTTGTCATATACCAACTTTGGTATTTGATTTATTATATTTTTATCTTTGAAATAAATATAAAAAAAAGGTTTTGGTAAATCATTACAACAACTTCATCTTCTCTCCTCAAAGTGGCGTGAATAACACTATTCACAGCACTCTCATTTTTCAGTTTTTGTTGCAAAAGCTTGAAGATTTTGTGTTTGTTTGGAACATTAAATCACATACAAGGCTAGGACCTTCAAGGGATCATACAAAGGTGTTATGGGGAACTAATTCTTGAGCTTGGAAGGATCAAAGAAAGCTTGGAGCTTCCCCACTCACCTTGGCCGAAACCCTCACTGCACAAAGGAGAAATTTTTCATTTCATCAACGCATCCGCATTCTGATCTTTGTGAGTATGATTCCGCCATACTTCAATATTGTTCATTCATTTATATATATTTGTTTGCTCTTTTGATCTTGGGACACGGATTAGAATTTCCTACATATGTGATCTATATCAGGCGTAGTATACGTAGTATTGCGTATTACGATCCAGTATCGGATGTCACGTGCAAGGCCTGGGGCTGGAAATATGTATGCCCCGTACGAATCACATATCGGATCTCTGGTAACTAGTCTCTATAATCGGATAAACATGACCTAGTGATAATATCCCGATAGCTGTAGCATATAAGAGAACGAGTTATGTATCTTACGTGATCATCATCTCCACTATGACTGGAGTGATACTTCCATCTCGACATCACACCATATACACTACGATTCTCAATATACCCAGAAGAGACGTACACGGAACCTGTTAAAGTCCTGGACGACCTAAACCAAAGTATATTGATTGTCGCAAGTATTAGCGGTGCAAGTATCAGGTTAAGACCAAATACACCTACCCTGATTCGGACTTCCATAGACACATAGTCATACTACCAATGGAATTCCGAGGGGTCTATCCAGAGCGAAGTTGGTTCCCGTACATCGGTAAACACAACCTCCTATTACACTTGCATGAGTATCCTATACCCAAATATATGAGAACTATGTCGTTGTGCTCCCACAACACGCACAAGTGCAATACTAGTCTATTCCGTATTATCGATGTCCAATCTCGATAATACTATGACTAGGGATATTTAATGATTAAACCTTCATGGATTGATATTGTCTCATATCTTATCAATCCGGAACTAATCATATGGACCTTCTATCATTTATACATCTTGGTGATCTAATCACAAATGATAAAAGAGCAATTTCCTTTGTCACATAGTTAATTTGTACAACAACACCATAATCTGTACAAATAGTGACGCTATGGGTCATAACTGTCCAACAATCTCCCACTTGGCCTATAGCCAGTCACTCAAGTGTCTTACACCCGAACTATGTATGGTTCGCTCAAATTTCTGCTGAGAAAAGGATTTCGTCAGCGGATTTGCATGATTATCATCTGATGCGATTTATTCGATCATCACATCGCCACGATGTATGATCCGGACGAATCAGATGAATAATTGAAGTATATATCTGGATCGTTGATGAGACCATTAATTCTTTAGCATGCGCTATAGCCTAGCTCAGCTGCTAACAGAACTATATCTAATCTAATTAGATTATTATTAATCCATAAGGCTTCTATTGCTGCCTCAGCCGCAACAATAATCCACTTTTGTTGTTTATTCGGTAACAGTATCTTGCATGGAAGCTTTCCAGCTCACTGTTCCGTTATTCAAACTTTATAGTACCGTTTTACGACTTATAGTCGTTATTTTCGGTTAGGAAACTTGCAACGGTGAACCCAGTCACTTAAAGTTCTCATTCTCTATAGTATAAGACAGCATCCTTAGTTCTCTAAGATACTAAAGGATGTTTTTAACATCAATCTAATGACTATCACTTGGATTGGCCCGATTGTGACTCCATATGCTCAAAGTATATGAGACACCAGGTCGCGTACATTTATTTCAATGTACGAGTTCTCGGAGAGTACTAACAACTTTAAATCTAACCTAATAGATCTTTATTCCTAGAATAAAGGTTGTTTCTCCCAAGAATTCTACGGAGAATTTTTCATGAAAGCCAAGCTTTCACCGATTGTATTATGGGAATATCATTTCCAAGAAATGACATGTCATCATTATTTAGGACATCACTGTCAGTGCGCTCCCACTAACCTCCTTATATACACAAGAATCATTTTCGTTTTGAATTAAATCATATACCATTATGATTACATCAAAACGATAATTCCAAGAACGCAATGCTTGCTTCAATCCATCCATGGATCGAATTAACTTGCAACCTTGTTTGCTCGTTTCGGTACAACAAAACTGTCAGGATGTTATAAACATCCTCCAAAAGGTTTCCGTTAAGGAAAGCGATTTTCCCGTTCAGCTGTCATATTTCATAAATGAAATATGCAGCATCAGCAAGCATTATCCAAATGGATTTAACAATGGCAACTGTTAAAAGGTTTCGTCGTAATCGACACAATGTTGATAACGATACTTTTTCGCTACAAGCCTATCTTAGTACGTTGGTATGTTGCCTTCCATGTATGTCTTCCTTGAAGACTCATATAGTACCAATAGGCACAATGTCTTCCGGTACAACAACTAGTATCCAAACTTGGTTGGTATACATGCAATCTATTTCGGACATCATAGCACTTTGCCATAATTGGTAGTCGATACCTTGTATCACTTCCTCATACGTAGTCAGATCGTATTCCTCAATAAGATTGACATCTTTATGAGGTGAGATCAGAAACACATACCCCATGTTGTTTTCTGACTCTCTCCGACTTACGTGGTTCTTGTGTATTCGAAGATTATTGGTATAGTTTCATCATTGATGAACTATTTATGTTCCATTAAGGAATCGGTGCCTAGAATGGTATTACTCCGATTTTCATCGAGTTTTACTATCCTCACACTTACCACTGCATATAGGTATTCCTCTCAGGAAAACCGTATGGTGAGCAACAATTAAATTATTCTCTTGTGAGTTTTATAAGTACTATACTTAGGTTTCCCTAGGATAACCCACAACTTAGGCACTTATCCGATTTGGGTTTTAGTTTGGTATCATCCAAACATATGCCCAGCATTCTCAAATCTTCAGGAATGAGAAACCTGGTTTCTTTCCTGTTCATACCTAATATGAATTCTGTCTAACAGATTTTCATGGAACCTTATTCAAAATAAGTTCTGCACTGTTAAATGCGTATCCGTTGAAGGAAATGGTAGCTCAGAGCGACTCATGATTAACCTTATCATGTCTAACAAAATTCGGTTTCTCCGTTCGGACACACCGTCAATTGACGTGTTTCGGGAGGAGTCCTCATTGAAAGAATACTATACTCTTTCAAGTATATGAGAAACTTATTGCTTAAGTATTTTTATCATGGTCTAACCGTGAGGTTTAATACTTTAGCCGATCTGTTTGTCTACTTCGTGTCGAAACTTTAAAAGTTTTCGATTTGTGTTTCAAAAGAAACACGTAACCATAATGCGATGCCACATCCGTAAAGGTCACGAAACATTCATATCCACTTCTAGCCTAGCTAGACATGGACCCAGTTACGTCACTATGAACGAGGGCTAACAGATCGGTGGCACTTGCACTTTTACCAAGTATAGGTGTTTTAGGCAATTTGCCCAATAAACTAGATTCATAGACATTATTTGAATGAAATCAAATTTGTCCTAATATCCACTCTTCAAAAGTGTGGATATACGAGTCTTGTTTAATTGTGTCCCATACAACAATGCCACAGCTAAGTCTCTTCTGATCAAATCAGTTTGAGCTATTTATTTGTCATGTTATATATATGAGATTTATTTATATTCAAAATATAAATAATATTATTCACATCTAATGTGTTTATCTCAATATCATCTTTATAAAATAAAACACTTTAGTGTTCTAGAATATAAAGGTATACCCGCAACGGGTAAACCCTGATATAGAGATAATGTTTCTAGTCAAACTAGTTACATTGAAACAGTTTCCTAATTTAAGTACACACCCAAAGGGTAGTTCCTAAACTTAGGTCTCTACGGTCAAAACATCGACTCTCGTCCCGTTTCCGATTCGTAGATTATCTCATCTGAAGTCAGTATCCTGCTAATAGCAGATTCTGCACACCAGTACATATTTATGTACCACTTCTAGTATCTAAAATCCAATTTTAATACTAGCTGTGAACTTATTGATGACAAACATATTTGATGCCGGAGCCTTGCACCATCTTCAATTCCTTTATGTCTGCCTTGTCCATACGGCTGTCACGCTTCAGTGACCCCGTTTGCCACAGTTTAGGCAGACATCTTGGGATATGTCCTTTGTCTTCCCAGAAGATTATAATGATTTTGCTTTTGCCCCTTTTCCACACCCCAGAGGCCTTTGGCCAAGCCTTGGCCTTCTAGAATGTCGAAGTAAGATGCGCCTTGCGCTTCTTGCCTTATTGCAAACTTTGGCTTTTTCTCCTTGAGCATAGCCATTAACTCTCCAAGAGTTTACTATTGCAATTTAGTACTTCTAAGATCTAAGAATAGATCTATGAAGATCCTTCAATTTCAATATCATACTATAAGGATCTAATCCTTAGTTCTGATTAAGAAATTAAAGAGTCTATTTAGCAAGCTTATTGGATTAAGCACTAAAGTTATCATTACATGAATATTCCAAATATCATGTTCTACTATTTGCTTCTCCGGGCTTAGGCTCGAGATGTCACTATATCAAATAAAGTAACTTCTCGGTCACTTAGGACTATCCTGAGATTTTATTCCCAATTTGAAAATTAAAGTCGTTTAAATACATTTTCACCCAGGATTATGTTTTAAACACTAATCTTTCAATTTATCTTGATTCTAATAGTCCAACTATTTAATCAACGATTTCAGGTACTATCTATTATAATGATTACTATAGTCCAACTATATAATTTAATAGATTAAATTCAATTATATTGATTACTATAATCCAATTATAAAATCAACTATTAATTGAAATAGTTTGAATACAGTCCAACTGTTTAATTAAAACAACATTAAATATTAGTCCAACTAATATATTAATTTATATTGACGAAAAATTTGTAATGAGCGCGTATGACAAGTAACTAAACGAATATGGCAAATTTAATACTTGCCTCCCACTATTTTTCGGTGAGCCTCTAACCCTCTGTGGAGTACTAGGGAAACCTTGTTTCCTAGTGGGCTAGGATCCCGTTAAATAACACACAATCTTGACTTTGGCCAACAAATTGTATAATAATTAACTAGGTAGATCTCTAAGATCAATTGGATCCCATCCAATTCCTAGATCCAGTAGGTGGACATCCAGGTCCGAAAATATCTTATATATGCTAATATATCCAATATATTGCCTAACCTTTTTCCTCTGAATCAACTAAGTCTTGGCTTTGGCACAACAAACTTAGTGATCCAGTTAAGCGGAACCCATTGACTATGGAAAGCTTCGTAATCAATGTCGATGGACAATAAGTGATCTTGACTTTGGCTAAAAAATCACAACTTGGACAAGACACCAATATGGAACAAAGCCTTCATGATTCAAACACATCTGTGAAGGACAAAGGTCTTGACTTTGAACAACAAACCAGTGCCAGTCTTGGATCTTGAGTAAGAATCACTCAATGGAAGTAAAAACGCTTAATATTATGTTGAGGGTTTTCCGCGTGCAATTGGCAACCAATTTATTATCTTTGTTAAGGTCTCATCATCATACACCCTTAAATATGCATTCTAAACACATAATAAGGCGCATATAAAAATAAATAATAATGATATGCGGATGGATACTTAACACATTGTTCCTAGAACAAATCTATCTCTTTTCCTCTCTCCGCTAGCACAAGTATTACTTCTACCTGATTACATAACACTTCTAAAGAAACCTCATTTACATTGAGGGGAATAGGTGAGAAGAGAAATAAAAAGAGTAAGGAGGTAATAGGCTGGACACGCAGGTCCAATTAATAAATTCTAAATTTATTACAACAATTTCCAAAATTGCCCCACCCATCTAATATCCATCCGATATACATTATTCATGCATCGCAACCATGTATTCACACAAGCATGTTATCAATCAATCTAATCCAATTAATTAATCTGAATTTAATGACCATCCAATGTTCAAACAACGATTTGATTTTGCGCGAGTCAAACTCGTTTTACGAATAAGTACTCAAAGTACGAATTCTTGAATTAAATTAAACTACAACATTAAATCCAATTTAATTTGCATTTAATACTAATTCATTTATTTAATTCCAAATTAAATATTACACTTTATTAACGAACCTTTACGACTTAGATTCTAAATCTAATCGTTACGGGTCTCAAAGCCCGATTAACATCCAATGTCAATTTAATTTAAAGTCCAATGGGCTTTTAATTAATTTCTTAAGGCATGGACTTTTGGTCAATATGGGTCAAACCCAAATACCAAAACTCATTTAAGGAATCACCCTTATTTGCCAATAACCCAATTTAGGCCCATTAGGCCCAATTATTAATAAAGGTCCATTAAGTCATAATTGGACTTTATGGATATGGTTTTGGGCCCAATTGGATCCAACCAATTTAGCCTAAACCAATCTTGGTACAACCAAGCCCATTAAGCCCAATTACAACTTTTCAAGCCCAATTTCCAAAATAGGCCCAATTAATTAAATTACCAAATTCCAAATTTTATAACTTAATTAACCAAAGTGTATCCCATAATTAATTACCCAAATTAACATTTCCAAAACACAAATTTGTACAATTAATTATGCTCATTAACATCAAAACATGTCCAACACATTTTAATCAAAAATCAATCATTTTCCATGCTTCCAAATCCACGGCATTTTGGGGATTTCATGTCCAATTCAAAATTTAATCCAATTAATTCTTAATTAAACATTTCCCAAATGTTTCAAGTCATCCAATGATCAAAGAAACAAAAAATACCATGACATTAGGGCATCACTATGATTCGGCCAAGCCTTCCAATGGGGAAAAATTGATCCAATCAACTTTTCATGAAATGAAATTGATCATACAACATCATTCAAGCATACTCAATCAATTAATTTTATCAAATCATGCTCAAATTCAATTTACCCAATTTTAACCCTAATAAAGTTTCATGCTCAAAATGGCTCAAGATACCATTGTTGGGTTTCTATTAGTCCCAATGATCAATTCAAGCAATGAAACACAAGTGAATACTCAACGAAGAATGGCAGAATCATACTTACATTGATCGGTTTTGGATGCGATGAACACAAGCCCTTTGCTCCCTTGATGAAGCTCTCGGCTTTTGCTTATTTTGGTCCTCCAAGTTCGGTCAAGCTCCATGAATGGATCTCCAAGCTCCAAGCTTTGTGTGGTGATTCCATGCTCATGAGTTAGTTCCCTATCACCTTAGGATGACCCCTTTGTGTGCTAGTACTCTTGATTTTGCAACAAAATCATCACTTTGCTTCTACCATGCTCACGGCATTTTGAAGAACAAAAGGGAGAAAGAATTTGGCCCTTGGCCGAATACATAGGGAGAGAAAAAGATAAGATGAGATGTGTTTTCTCATTTTTTTTCTAAAAACAACAATGAAAATCTATTACCAAAATTTGGTATTAGCCTTTCAAAAAGTCAACCGAAGTTTTGGCTCCAAATTTGCATTAAAAGCCCACACCAACTTCTATCATATGAATAGTGACTGCATGTCCTCACCAAAAAGGTGACTTGACATCTATCACTAAAGTGACAAGTGATGTGACTCGCGATTGTGACTTGCGGACGCACTTGATTCAAAATCGGAGTGCGAGTCGCAAACACATTCCGGACTCGGTTTCGTTAATTCCAAATTAACGAATTTTTCGTTGCGACGAAATTAAATCTAATTTAATTAAATAACTTTACCTAGCAAAATTACTATTCACGTCGCTTGCGAATTAATTCTAAATTAACTCGTTCGCCCGAATTAATTCTAAATTTAATTCCGCGTCGAAATCCAATTTCGTATAATATATCGAATATATTATTTTATCGATTAATTCCAAATTAATCGTTCTCTCTCTTTTAAATAATATTTTATCCCAAATAAAATATCTCCGTAATTAATCCGAGATTAATTTTATCTCTCTCATTAATTAATCCCAGATTAATAAAGTGTGAGTCATACGTCATCGGTGAATCTTCGGGAAGCGACCCATGAGATCACTGGATATGTTGGCAGTAAATCCGGTCGTCGGACTATCCGAACATGTACGTACCTAGTACTACGTTTTTAGCGATTTACATGACATGGTTGGCTTCTAGCAAAGCACCGTGCCTTCCCAATTCTCCAGAAATATTCTTACTGGAATATGTGATCTATATCAGGCGTAGTATACGTAGTATTGCGTATTACGATCCAATATCGGATGCCACGTGCAAGGCCTGGGGCTGGAAATGTGTCTGCCCCGTACGAAGCACATATCGGATCTCTGGTAACTAGTCTCTATAATCGGATAAACATGACCTAGTCATAATATCCCGATAGTTGCAGCATATAAGAGAACGAGTTACGTATCCTACGTGATCATCATCTCCACTATGACTGGAGTGATACTTCCATCTCGACATCACACCCAATACACTACGATTCTCAATATATCCAGAAGAGGCGTACACAGAACATGTTAAAGCCCTGGACGACCTAAACCAAAGTACATTGATTGTCGCAAGTATTAGCGTGCAAGTCTCAGGTTAAGACCAAATACATCTACCCTGATTCGGACTTCCATAGACACATAGTCATACTACCAATGGAATTCTGATGGGTCTATCCAGAGCGAAACTGTTTCCCGTACCATCGGTAAACACAACCTCCTATTACACTTGCATGAGTATCCTATACCCAAATATATGAGAACTATGCCGTTGTGCTCCCACAACACACACAAGTGCAATACTAGTCTATTCTGCATTATCGATGTCCAATCTCGATAATACTACGACTAGGGATATTTAATGATTAAACCTTCATGGATTGATACTGTCTCATATCTTATCAATCCGGAACTAATCATATGGACCTTCTATCATTTATACATCTTGGTGATCTAATCACAAATGATAAAAGAGCAATTTCATTTGTCACATAGTTAATTTATACAACAACACCATGATCTGTACAAATAGTGACGCTATGGGTCATAACTGTCCAACAGAAACCACGGGTTATCAGAGAGCTCAACAACAGAATGGATGGAAAAAATGGAGGAAAACATGAGGAAAGATAGGAAGGAGAACCAGACCTTCATGAAATCTATGATGGATAAGTTGGAAAGATTGGAAGAAATGAATAATGAAATATTTGAAGCCGGGTCAAGCCGGAGGAAAAATAAAATAACGGAAGGAAAGAGGGTCGAAGATATGAGCGGGTATGGAGAAACCATGAGGAAAGATCCCTATGGCATGAGGTCTGTGGAGATATCAAGAGACTTGCAAATGGGGGATATATGGGAAGAAGAAGAGGAAAAGGCAGTCACCAAGTTCCTCCTATGATAGCCCACGTGTTACCAGAGGGGGAGGTATGAGGCATGGTAGAGCTGAACGAGAGGTCCCTAGTCGCGGCATGCGCTATACTCGGAGTGACAAGCACGAGGATGTCCGCGAGAGGCAGTGTGGTAACGCTGATGATAATATGAAAGCTTGGTTAAGAAAAGAAATGACTAAGTGGGAGGAGAACTTTAAAATTGATGCGGGAGATGCTCGGGACTGCGAGGTTGAATCTCCTTTCATGGAGGAAATAAGGTCTGTGAAGTTCCCAAGGCGATTCACCATGCCGTCCATGACGCCCTATAAAGGCCATTCCGATCCAAAATCTCATATTGAGAGTTTTGTCATGTTGATGGAAGTCCAAGGAATGGTAGAAGATGTCATCTGCAAGGTGTTCCCATTAACCTTGGGCGGGCCCGCCATTCTGTGGTTCAGAAGCCTAGCCCCAGGGAGCATCGATTACTTCACACAGCTCAGGAATTCATTTGTTCGGCACTTTAAATAGGCATGCGTCCCAAAGAAGACAGTTGGGGAGTTGAGGCTCATGAACCAGGGGGATGACGAGCCCCTGAAGGCTTTCATTGAACGGTACCATAACCTGGTGCTCGAGGTTGGGGGATATGAGTCGCTTGAGGCCTTGGAAAGTTTGAAGGGGGCCCTGAAAGTCGGAAGGCTATGGACCCACCTAAGGATCCAGGACACATCGGATTATTCCACCGCCCTGGAAATAGCCCGGAAGTTTGTTCTGCTGGAAGACGAGGAGAAGATCTCCCGGAGGGGGGCAGCTATCAAAGAAATGGTGGTGAGGGCAGAAGTTCCTCGGAGGCCAGATAGGGAGTTCAGGAAACCACCCCCGAGGCAAAGGGAATTCAAGCCGATGCCTCAGAGTGATCAGGAGAGGAGAGTTCCGGCTCAGGTGAACCATGTGGCCGGGGAAGGGGCATATGTTCCTTTGAATAAGCCGCTGGGACAAATCATCATGGAGATCCAGGGCAAGGGCCTCTTGATAGAGCCTGACTTCAGAAGGTTCCCACCGGACAGAATGAGTAAAAAATCCTACTGTGTGCACCATAATTTGAAGGGGCATACGACAGACTGATGCAAAGACTTGCATAAGCAAGTGGAAGACCTGGCACGTAATGGTTATTTGAATAACTATATTGACCATGAAGTTATAGCAGCCAGGAAGAGACCAAACTGCTGACAGGTGAATACCATCGCTGGAGGGAGGACGTTGGTCGGGGACTCTAACCGGTCAAGTAAGAATTATAGTCGGACTCGGGGGCCGGAGGTGTTAACAATGGAGCGGGCCCCGGGAACTCAAGGTGGTCGGTCAGTACCAGTAATATTCACATATGAGGATGTTCGAGGGGTGAGCTTCCCCCACGATGATGCATTGATAATTAGGGTAGTGATTGGTGGTACCGAGGTAGACAGAATCCTGATGTATCCCGGAAGTGCAATGGATATAATTTCCAAAGAGACCTTGGATGGGCTTGGGATAGAATACGCAACCATGACCGAGGATGGAACTCCATTGTACGGTTTTGGGGGCTCAACTGTCATTCCGTTAGGAAGAATACAATTGGCAGTGACAATCGGGACCCATCCTCGGACTCGAACAATTATGATGAGCTTCAGTGTGGTGGACTGCATGAGCAGTTACCATGTCATTGTTGGTCGGCCTTTTATGATGAAGACAAATGCTGTAATGTCGTGCTACTACTTAAATTTGAAGTTCCCTACCCGGGACGGGATTAGAATTGTATGCAGGAGCCAGAAGATGGCCCAGAGTTATTTTTCCACCCTCTCAAGGGAAACCCTCTACATTGAAGAGGGTGCCCAGAAGAGAAAAAAAGAATGAAGACGGGTAAGAGACGAGTAAGGGTCCGGGTCCTCGACCAAAGAAGGTTGCCCGGCTGGGGGCAGTCGAAGAGTTGGAGTTGGTGGAGCTCTTCGGACTGGAGAAAAATGTAAAAATAGGGGTAGACTTAGACGAAGCCCTGAAATGGGACCTGCTGAAGTTTCTAAAGCAGTACCCGGACGTTTTTGCATGGGGACATGATGATATGTCTGGGATAGATCCGAAATTTATCAGTCATCGTTTGGTGGTAGATCCGGCCCACAAACCGGTCAAGCAAAAAAAAAGAATCTTTAACTAGGAGCGGTGTGAGGCAATGGGCGCCGAGGTATAAAAGTTGTTGAAAGCCGGTTTTATCAGAGAGGCGAATTACCCGGATTTGGTATCGAATGTGATATTAGTGAAGCAGCCCAATGAAAAGTGGAGGATGTGCGTGGATTTCACCGACCTCAACAAAGCTTGGCCGAAAGATAGCTTCCCACTGCCGAATGTAGACCAGTTGGTGGACTCAACGGCCTGCCACGGGCTGCTCAGCTTTATGGATGCATTCTCGAGGTATAACCAGGTCAAGATGCATCCTGGGGACGAGAAGAATACAACTTTTGTTACCGATCAAGGGCTTTATTGTTATAAAGTGATTCCATTCGGTTTGAAAAATATCGGGGCAACCTTTCAGAGGCTGGTGAATAAGATTTTTAAGCCACTGATCGGCACATCAATGCTGGTATACGTTGATGATATGATAACAATGTCTAAGGAGCCAGGTTGTCACATGGTCGATCTGAAGATGACCTTTGAGTTACTGAGGAAGCATAATTTAAAGCTCAACCCGGAGAAGTGTGCTTTTGGAGTGGCCTCAGGAAAGTTTTTGGGCTATATGGTGAGCTCCCGAGGCATAGAGGTGAATCCTCAGAAGATCCGAGCCATTCTGGATTTGAAATCCCCCGGGACAGTAAAGGAAGTGCAAAGCCTAACCGGCCAGGTGGCCGCACTAAATCGGTTTATTTCCCGAGCAACCAAGAAATGCCACACTTTCTTCAAAGTCATCAAGAAGGCAAAAAGGGAAGTCAACTGGACAGCAGAATGTGAGGAGGCCTTCCTGCAGTTAAAGCAGTACCTAACACAGCCCCCACTTTTAGCAAAGCCAACCTCAGGTGAGACTTTATTCTTGTACTTGGCTATTTCTAAGCATGTTGTAAGTTCAGTACTAGTGCAAGAGGCCGACAAAGTTCAAAGGCCAGTATATTATGTTAGTAAAGCTTTGTTAGATGTTGAGAATATATATCCAACACATGAACTGGTAGCCTTGTCTTTAATTACTACGGCCCGAAAGTTACGACCTTACTTCCAGGCCCATCCTATTAGGGTCTACACCGACTGTCCTTTGAGACAAATCCTGCAGAAACCAGAGGTCTCCGGTAGGTTGGTGAAGTGGTCGGTAGAGTTGAGTGAACATGACATTTCTTACCTACCAATGGCAGCGGTAAAGGTTCAGACTTTGGCAGACTTTGTTGCTGAATTTACAGAATCCCAGATTTTGACCATTGTGGAAGATAGATGGGAGTTGTCAGTAGATGGATCTGTTAATTCGCAAGGTGGTGGGGCTGAGATTGTATTGAAAAGCAGTAGAGGGGATGAGGTAGTGTACGCCTTGAGATTCGCCTTCGAGGCCACGAATAACGAGGCTGAGTATGAGGCAATTTTGGCTGGTCTACGGTTATGTACGGTGATGGGTGTTCGTGATGTGATAGTTAAGAGTGATTCCCAACTGGCTGTCTAGCAGTTGAGGGGAGCGTTCCAGGCCAGGGAACCAAATATGATAGCCTACTTAGTTGAAGTGAAAAGGTTGGTCGGAAAAATGGGGAGTGTACAGTTTGAGCAGATCGGCCGAGAGAACAATTATCAAGCAGACTCTCTAGCTCGGCTCACATCATCAATCAAATTGGAAAAGCCCAGAACAATCCTCTGGTATGTCTCCAAGTAAAAAGTGTGGGAGAGCCCGAGGTAATGGATTTGGACGTAGAGCACAAGTATTATCGGATGCATCCAATCAGGAAATATTTGGAGACTGGGGAAATACCCGAAGAAAAGAAGGAGGCTAGGAAGCTGAAGTATAAAAGCACCAAGTTTTCCCTGATTGAAAGAGTGATATATCAAAGGGGCCATACGGTACCACTCCTGAGATGTTTAGCAGATGAGGAGGCTGATTATGTGCTCAGGGAAATTCATGCAGGAATTTATGGGAGTCATACTGTGGGACAATCAATTGCCTTTAAAGCTTTAAGGCAAGGGTTCTATTGGCCAACCATGCATCATGACGGTATAAGGGTAGCCTGAAAGTGCGAAGGATGCTAGAAGAATGCCAACATCCACCACCAGCCAGCAGAACAATTGACTACTCAATCCAGCCCATGGCCATTCACCCAGTGGGGGCTGGATATCATCGGGCAGATGCCGAAAGGGCGAGGACAGGAAAAATATGCCATTGTTGCCATATATTATTTTACCAAATGGGTGGAAGCCGAGCCCTTGTCCGCAATCACAGAGAAGAGAGCGACTGATTTTTTAAAGAAGAATGTTATATGTAGGTTCGGGATTCCCGGGTCGTCATCACAGATAATGGGAAACAGTTCGATAGCAAGGGCTTTAGGAAACTCTGCGAGGATCTCCAAATCGCTTTAAGATTTGCCTCACCTGCCCATCCCAAGTCTAATAGGCAGGTTGAGGCAACCAACAAGACTATCAAGGCAAATATTAAGTCTCGGCTCGGAGCTTGCAAGGGATTATGGGTCGATGAGCTACCAGAAGTATTGTGGGCACACCGGAACCTGTAAGGATTCCACATGGGAAACTCCATTTTCCTTATCTTACGGGTGCGAAGCGGTTATTCCAGTAGAGATCAGGATAACTACCCACATGGTTCGGCATTTTGAGGACAAACAGAGTGAATAACTCATCAGAAACCACCTCGACCTGGTTGAAGAAAAGAGGGAGAGGTAAGCTATAAGGGCAGCAATCCATCGGCAAAGAATGGCCCGTTTCTATAACAAAAAGGTTCAGACCCTGTTTTTCCTTCCGGGCGACTTGGTATTATGAAGGGTCGCCTTGAACACTCGAAGGCCGGAGGAGGGCTCGTTAGGTGCCAAGTGGGAAGGGCCATATAAAGTGGTGGAGATCATAAGACCGGGTGCCTATCTTTTGGAACAATTGGACGGCATACGGCTGAAGAAGCCTTGGAATGTCGAGATGTTGAGAAGGTACTTCCAGTAGACTTCTTTATTCATTTGATGATTCGACCAGGGTTAGGAGCTTATCGTAAAGCCTCTCTCAAAATGACCCACAGAGAGTTGTAGGAAGAGCAGTAGGTGTTGGACAATTATGACCCATAGAGTCACTATTTGTACAGATCATTGTGTTGTTGTACAAATGAACTATGTGACAAAAGAGATTGCACTCTTATCATTTGTGATTAGATCACCTAGATGTATAAATGATAGGAGGTCCCTATGATTTGTTCCTGGACGGAGAATGATATGAGACAGTATCAGTCCACGTAGGATAAATCATTAAATATCCATAGTCAGAGTATTATCGAGATTGGACATCGATAATGCGTAAAAGACTAGTATTACACTTGTGCGCGTTGTGAGGGCACAACGACATAGTTCTCATATATTTGGGTATAGGATACTCATGCAAGTGTAATAGGAGGTTGTGTTTTACCGATGGTACGGGAAACGGCTTCGCTCTAGATAGACCCCCTCGGAATTCCATTGGTAGTATGACTATGTGTCTATGGAAGTCCGAAATCAGGGTAGGTGTATTTGGTCTTAACCTGAGACTTGCACCGCTAATACTTGCGACAATCAATATACTTTGGTTGCGGTCGTCCAGGGCTTTAACAGGTTCTGTGTACGCCAATGCTGGGTATATTGAGAATCGTAGTGTGTTGGGTGTGATGTCAAGACGGAAGTGTCACTTCAGTCATTTGGAGATGATGGTCACGTAGGATACGGTACTAGTACTCTTATGTACTGCAGTCATCGGGATAAAATGACAAGGTCATGTTTATCCGATTATAGAGACTAGTTACCAGACATCTGACATGTGCTTCGTACGGGGCAGACACAATTCCAGCCCCAGGCCTAGCACGTGATCATCCGATACTGGACAGAAATACGCAATACTATGTATATTACGCCTGATATAGATCCTTTATTCCTGTAAGGATATTTTGGGAGAATTGGGTAGGCATGGCGTTTTGCTAGAGGCCAACCTTGTCTTGTAAATCGGTAAAACGTAGTACGAGGTACTTACGTATTCGGATAGTCCGACGACCGAATTTACTGCCAACATATCCGGGGATCTCATGGGTCGCTTCCCGAAAATTCACCGATGACGTATGACTCGCACTTTAATTAATCTGGGATTAATTTAATGAGAGAGAAAATTAATCTGGGATTAATTAATGAGATATTTTATCTGGGATAAAATATCAATTAAAGAGAGAGAACGATTAATTTGGAATTAATCGATAAATTAATATATTCGATATATTAAATGAAATTGGATTTCGACGCGGAATTAAAATTAGATTTTAATTCGGGCGAACGAATTAATTTAGAATTAATTCGTTAGCGACGTGAATAGTGATTTCGCTAGGCGTAATTTTTTAATTGCGTCGCAACGGAAAATTCGTTAATTTGGAATTAGCGAACCCGAGCCCGGGATTGTTTGCGAGCGCATTCGCATTTCGAATTCGAGTGCGGCACGCAAGTCAAATCAAGCGTCAAATCATTAGTCACATCAAGCGTCAAATCACATGTCACTTTGAGTGATGTGACAAGTTGACAATTGATTGATGTGTGTTGATTGAAAGCATTTAATGCTTTGCTTTTTGGAAAAAGTTTTTGGTATATATGTTTTATTTGTTTTTGGAAAACAAATTAATAAACCTATTACATTTCTTTTTCCCTCCGCTCTCTCATGGCTCTCGATTTTTTCACCTTTTGGAGCCAAAAACCCTTCTTCTCTCTCATGCCTCTTCTCCTATCTGTTTTCTGGTTTGACCGAGTGATGAAGGAGAAGCTAAAGAAATTTGTGGCAAGAAATGCTAGCACACATAGAAGGCATACCAAGGTGATAGGGCAGTGAGTTCGTGAGCATTGAAGTTTATCACAAAGCTTGGAGCTTCAAAGGACATCCATGGCTGATTCTTGGAGGAGGAAGACCACCCCACTGCCGAGCAGTCCCCACACCGAGCAGCCCACTGCCGAGATTCATGGAGGAGGGCACTTCGTTTTGTTCAACACCGCATCTCAACCGATCCTTGTGAGTTTTTCCGCACGTCCTTTGATGTGTATTCATACTTGTTTCTTGCTTGCAATGATCTTGGGAAGCTTAGAGTAGACCAACAATGGTATCTTGAGCCTTTGAAAGCATGAAATTGATTTTAGGGTTAAAATTGGGCAAAACGAATTTGGGCATGATTTTATGAAATTGGATGAATTAGTATGCTTAAATGTTGTTGAATTGATGATTGATTGGATCAATTTGATGAAAAAGTGTTTGGAACGATTTCCCCCAATTTTGGTGTGTTGGCCGAAAATAGAGAACCCTAAATTGTCTTGGATTTTTTGTTTTTTGATTCATTGGATGACTTGAAAACAATTTGGGATGTTGATTTAATGTTAATTTGGATTCAATTGGATTGGATATAAAATTGGACATGAAAATCCTCCTTGGCCGAGACTTTGAGCATGAATAATTGGGTTTGATTTTGATCAAAATCTGTTGGACATGTTTTGTTAATGATAAGCATGATTAATTGTACAAATTTGGTGTTTTGGAAATATTGATTTGGGTAATTAATAATGCTATACACTTTGGTTAATTAGAATGTGAAATTTGGAATTTTTGTATTTTAATTAATTGGGCTTAAAATTGGATTTGGGCTTGTTGTGTTGTAATTGGGCTTGTTGGGCTTGATTGTATCAAGTTAGGTTTAGGCCAAATGGATTGGATCCAATTGGGCCCAAAACCACTTCCATAAATCCCAAATGCGGCTTAGTGAACCTTTAAAGTTTAATTGGGCCTAATGGGCCAAGATTGATTTCTGGGCTTATGGGGTAACTCCCGGTTGGATTTTGGTTATCGGTTTGACCCGAGTTGACCAAAAGTCACGCCTTAAAGAAATTAATTAAAAGCCCATTGGACTTTAATTAAATTAATATTGGATATTAATCGGGCTTTGAGACCCGTAACGATTAAATTTGGAATTTAAGTCGTAAAGGTTTATTAATAAAGTGTAATATTTAATTTGGAATTAATAATGAATTAGGATTAAATACATATTAAATTGGATTTAATTATGTAGTTTAATTTAATTCGAGAATTCGTACTTTGAGTACTTATTCACAAAACGAGTTTGACTCGAGCAAAATCAAATCATTGTTTGAACATTGGATGATCACTAATTATCAGATTAATTAATTTGATTAGATTGATTGATAACATGCTTGTGTGAATACATGGTTGCGATGCATGAATAATGTATATCGGATGGATATATTAGATGGGTGGGACAATTTTAGAAATTGTTGTAATAAATTTGATTTATTAATTGGACCTGCGTGTCCAGCCTTATCACCTCATATTCTTTGTATTCTCTTCTCACCTATTACCCTCAATGTAAATGAGGTTTCTTTAGAAGTGTAGTGTAATGGGTAGAAGTGATACTTGTGCTAGCGGGAGAGAGAAATTGAGAGATTTGATCTAGGATCAATGTGTAAAATATCCATCCGCATATCATTATTATTTTAGTATACGCGCTTTATTATGTGTTTAGAATGCATGTTTAAGGGTGTATGATGATGAGACCTTAACAAAGATAATAAATTGGTTGCCAATTT
>SKCR01030087.1:0-43194 GCA_019454045.1 Zanthoxylum bungeanum
TGTCTCAAACATCCTATATTGACAAGATCCTTGTGCGATTTGGGATACAGAATTCCAAGAAAGGCAATTTTCCCTTCCGGCATGGAATTCATTTGAGGAGTTGAGGAAATGAGACATATCTCATATGCCTCAATAGTTGGTAGTCTTATGTATGTTATGCTATGCACAAGATCAGACATCTATTTTACAGTAGGAGTAGTAAGTAGGTTTCAGTCTAATCCGAGATTAGATCATTGGGTGGCTGTAAATCATATTCTAAAGTATCTTAAGAGAACCATAAATTATATGCTTGTATATTCTGGTGATGATATAATCATTAGGGGATATACAGACTCTGATTTTCAGACATATGTTGATTCTAGGAAATCAATATCTGGATCAGTGTTTACCCTATGTGGTGGGGGCCATGGAGGAGCATAAATCAATCTTGTATTTCTAACTCCACCATGGAGATTGAGTATGTAGTAACTTGCGAAGCAGCTAAGGAAGTAGTTTGGCTCCGAAAATTTTTGGGAGATGTAGAAGTTGTTCCAGATATGGATAAACCACTCACACTTTATTGCGATAATAGTGGTGCACTGGTGAATTTCAAAGAACAAAAGAGCCACAAAAGGGGAAAGTATATAGAGAGAAAATATCATCTCATTAGGGAGATAGTGCAGAGAGGAGACGTTTCTATCATAAAGATTGCATCCGCAGAGAAATTCGCTGATCTGTTTACAAAGATCTTATCGGCTAAAGTTTTTGAAGGTCACCTAAAGGGTCTATGATTACGTGACATGACCCATTTGCTCGTATTTTTACTTTCATGCTTGCGCAAGTTGTATGCCTTTAAATTTATTTATTTTATGTGAAATTGAATAAATTATTTAAGAGCATGAGGATATTTCTAAGCACCATTTACAACTCTTGCAACTACATCTTCATATAAGTAATTTTCTTCTAAATTTTTTAATTTCATAGATGGCTCTAATTATTTTAACACTCATAATTTCTAACTATTAGACTTGTTAGTTCCATATTTATTGGCAATGTCCATAACAAAACAAGTTCAATAGAGTTGCAATGAGTCTTAAAGATCTCGGAGTAATTGGACTGGTTCATTGCTGACTATGTATGAAGATGTCATATATGCGTTAGTGTTGCGTTTATATTTGCATTCGAACGGGTGGCGTGCGTATCACGTTCGTGTTTGGGTTCGAACGAAACTTGGCAGAAGGTTCTCGTTCATACTGCGTTCTTCTTCCCTTTTTAACGAAACCTTCCAGTGACTTTACGCTCGAGGTGCGTTCATGAATACATTCGACACACGTTCTTATGGCGTTCAAACACCTAAGAACGTGTAGAGAATTACTCTTCTCGATGGGTGTTATCTTTGGCAAAAACTAGTCAGGTAGAGAACTAGGAATTTTCCTAGCTATTGTATTCGTAGGAATAGTCTAACCTAGGTTAAAGCTTGAGTTAACTATATTGTTAATCTCAGCATAAAATTCATCGAAGGTTTTATCATCTTTCGTCCTTGTGACCTCAAACCTATTGGCAAGTTCTTGGAGTTTATTATTTTTAACAGACAATGTGCCCTCCTGCACATTCTGAAGGATGTCTCATGAATCATTGGCTATCTCACACATTGATATTCTTCTAAACTTCACAGAGCAAACAAAAATATAGATGGCATTAATAGCTTTGTTTTTCATATTGCTAGCATCAAACTCCTCCTTAGTACATGTCAGTTTATCTTTAATGGAGGATACCTCATCAACCATACCCACGATAGGTTTCCACCTATACTCTACTGACATCCAGACCCTCTCATCTAAGGACTTAAGGAACGCTCTCATGCGAATCTTCCAATGCAAGTACTTAGTCACATCAAAGAATGAGGGATAATTTAAGGGTTAACTTATCTCTATAGCTAAACGAGTCAAGGGTCGAGGTCAGGCTCTGATACCAATTGATAATTTGATTATAGTCTTAAAGCTATGAACCTATGCGAAATAATTCATAATAAATTAAGACAAGTCCTAATTATTATTTCTATGGATACACACATGCACCCTTAAGTCTAAAACATATATAAATCAAAGCAAATAAAAGAGAGTAGAAAAAATTAAACACAAGTTATTTTATTGACAAATTGGAAAACTCGTGCGAGTAAAAAACAACTCTGGGTATCTAGGATACCAGCCAAAATCCACTATAATGAGAAAATGTACAGTGATGGTATAAGACCTATGTTAGCAACTTCACCGACTCTAATACCTCTAGTCTATAATAACTTGAAGAAGTCATTGAGCCCTCACCAACGGCCTTCTTCAGAACCTCCGAAGTCTCTAAGCGGATCAACTCTACAAGGACGCAATGTCGGAACTCCAACTACTAATATTTATCCTTGAGAAATATCAAGGCTTAGGAGATTGGGTAAGCTTGTGTTTATGTTGATGTTCAATCGAAGAAGAATCTCACAAAAACATAGAAGACGAGTAAATAACAAAGGCTTCAAGGTGGGTTATCAAGAATGTTGAAAAACTAAGAGATTTAAGGCTCAGAGTAATGTGTTTTCAACACTTATGAATGTGGCTCAATGTTTGTTTATATAGGTAGAGGAAAGGTAAAGGTTTTCTTATGCAAAATATGCTTAAAAATACGTCCAAAATAACCTACTTACGTATAGGTGTTTGAACGCCATAAGAACGTGTGTCGAATGTGTGTTGTTCAAGAAATGTCGCAACACATACTGGGGAATTACCCCTGATGTGGTTCTGGAATGTGAGCATCGTGACGCCGAAGGACTAGTGTCGCAATGTAGAGAGGAAATGAGACTCACTGCCTCAATTCTATTTGGTGGAAGTTGCGACGCGCATCGCTTAACGTCATGACATGTGAGGGAGTCGCGACGCCCAACCTTTGCATCACGACACGGAGAACAGAGGTTGCTAACTGCCTCACCTGATTGGGTGAGCATCGCTACGCCCATGTCTAGTGTCACGACGCGTGACCAGATTCCCAAGATCGGTTTTTTTAAAATCCAGTTTTATCCTAAGATGTTATGGGGTACTCTAAGGGTCTCATATAAGTGTGTAGACACACAATAAGTCATTTCATAAGCATAGAACATCAACCATGTATTGCATATGTTTTTCTATTTATTACAAGAAACTAACGATTTCTTTGACGTCAAGGCACTCAGAGATAACCTACGCCGTGTACCGCACCTGACTTCCCATAGTACTGTGAGTGGAATACTTACTCTGAATTTTGTTATGATTTCTAAATGGTTTTCATTAAAACTTATTGAACTTTGGTTTTATTTGTTTTGAGATAAATTCTATACTGAAATGAGAGTTATGAATTAAATAGAAGCAGTTTTAATATAATTTGTTAACGTAAACATGTTTTAAGTATGAAAATGATTTTTAGACATGATTTTCATGATTTTCGAGAGGCATAGGGAAAAACCCACCTCATATGTAACTTTGTACATATGTGGAATTGAGGGATATAGATATCGTGTGCACACACAGTTCAGGACTATGGATGATTGATGCCCATAGATCCCAGATTTTGAGTCAGGATGGTAGCATATATTTGCACCCCCGACTCAATATTTATGGCTTGGGGGACAGCGAGACGTAGCTCCCCAAGACCACCAGATTATGCGTAAGGGGGATGCTCCCGAGCACCAGATTATCAGCAGATTCTCATATATCATAGATAGATATTTTATTTGTTTCTTAAAAAATGATTTATCATTACACTTTTGAAAGGAAAACCCGATTTATGTTTTATAAATTCAGAAGTTGATTCATTGTTTCTGAACATTCATTAATACTTTTTGTTTTTCAGTTTTATAGGTACACTCACTGAGTTCTTTAGAACCCACCCCCTCCAGGTTTTGCAGGACTATTCCACTGGTGAGTCACAACCATATTTTGGAGACATGGATCAGAGACAAGAGCAGTACTGCAGTCATTACTCACATGGGTCCATCATGTCAGACCTAAATTCACACAGAATGTAGTTTCTTTTGTTTTCTTTTAATGTATGCCATGTTTATTATTGTACAGAGTACTCATACTATGTATGTTCATTATGGTTTATGTGTTAACACAGATTTATAAGATGTGTATGCATGCATATTGTTAAGGTAAAAATTATTTAAAATAAGTAAATGGAAATATTCAAATTAATAGTCAGTGGAATCTGTCATCTGTCGGTAACTTCCCAGATCGGGGATGTTATTTATCCCCAAATTTCCTGGAAACCCAATTGAATCCATTTTATGTGATTTTCGTTTCATTATAATTAAGATATATCCTTAATTATGTTCATCAAAGCACAAATGCATATGAAACCTGATTTTACCGGAAACTAGCTTTACTTATTGGATCGATAACATTCGCTCCAATTTCTCTCTGATTCTACCAAATGCACATATTCAATATACTAATACTCAAACAATTCCATTTACATCACTATGATACTCTACGAAACTGGTGAAAACATCCGAACATTTAACGAAAAATTTGAAATTAGCGGATTTTTACCAAGAGGTCTTACAAGATTTCGAGGGCATATACAGACTCCAAATGATCCCACGAATGTGCTGGAATCAATGTAATTTCGATCGGAGATACTGTTCATTCAATGTTACTATTCACCACCGCTTATTCTCCTCATTTTACGTGCAACCATATACGAAATGGAAAATTCATCACCGCAAACTTGTAGTACTCCCCGAGAGCTTCGATTTGGCGGGTGGCTCGGGTGTCGTGAAATGAAACAAGGATCCGGGATCGGAATACACATGCGAGAGCGTTTCTCTCTCTCCAGCGGCAATTTCCGATGTCTTGGGGGCTGCCGCAGGCCAGCACAAGGTGGAGGGTGACCAGCGAAACATAAGATGATTTTTGGGGGTGGGGCGAATTAAGGGATTTGGGAAGTTATGTAATTTTTGCAATAATCAGAAACTATGGGGTATTTATAAGAAAGTTTCTGAAAATTACATTCTGACCCCCGAAAATTACTATTAGGTCCCTATCATGGGGCTTTCTCGGTAATTCATATTTGTGAAGCCTTTTTGATTTAAACTTCAAAAAGTATTCGACGTGAAAGTTGTTCGTCTCAGAAATACGAGTATGATGGTTCAAGAATCAACTTAAACGGAGTTCATTTGCTACCGTTTAGCTGAAAAAGACACTTTTACCCGTATAACGATAAAATCATAAATCTCGTAACCGATTCTCAGAACCACGTGTTTTCTAACGAGACAAAACGTCACTTAAAAATATTCCAATCTATTTTCCAACACATAAAGGCTTATTTCTGAATGTCTTCTAATTCCAAATTCTAAACCTAAATTCGGAAGACTTCCAGGACCATTCTGAAAGATTCGAGATATTATATTTCTCCCCTCCTTATAAAATTGTTGTCTTTGAAATTAATATGTCCTTATACCTGCCGATCTAATTCACAATGCATAAAAGAAACTCTCTAATCCATTTCTAGAAGTTGTCTAGCTATCTTCATCATCTGCATACTTACCTACTGGGGCTAAGGACTAACCTTTTTTCATAGCTATAGTCTTTAATTGTTTGTCAACGGTAAACTATACTAACTTGGTTCTTAACTAGAGAACCTGACTAACCAATAACTGTGAGGGTTTATCACAACCATCCTAAATTCGAGCACAGCTACGGTGCTACACCGAATTCTTCATCACAAATGTCTCAAACATATACCTTAGGTTCGCTAAAAACCTTCTGGCCTTATAAGGGCCTAACATTACTATTATATAACTACTCTGAATACTCTGGTCTCAAGGGCTCATAAGGTTTCAACTCAAGGTAACTGATTCTAATACGAAAACAACTAGTCTACACACATCAAAATAAGTCATCCACAGACTTCAATGCACTCAGGCTAGGCGCCAAGCAGAAATTCATCTCATATCAAAGGAAATATTCATATTACATACAAAGACCTACCTGGTTTATACAAATTAGAAGACATTCTCTGACAGTCGGATACACCACAATGCAGTCACTGACTCTAGACTATGCAATTGGTTTCTCAACCATGCTCTGATACCAACTTTGTAACATCCCACCTGATGCCAAAATGTTACCGGCAGAAGACATGAAAACCCATCTCCATAAGCCTCTGATGCTACTAAAGTTTCGGCATGACCTCTGCTAATGACCTGAAATTAAATTCAAAAGCAACCATCTCAAATCATGCAAGTAGGCCTCCGAACTGACAAATCTCAATTCATACAAATAGCCATCCGGCCTGACAAATCTCAACTCATATGTAAATAAGCATCCGACCTGATATTAGACAGATAACTACAAACAACTACGTGCTCAAGACGATTTAAAATTATACATGATACAAATAAATAAAACTAAGATTGTAGGAGCCCATTACACATTCCAGAACTATACAACGACTCAAGACTGACTTGACTGTACCGGGGTGATCCGTTGTCTTCAGGACGTCTATAGTAATCTAATAACTCTTTAAGTCTAATGTGAACCTGTGAAACTAGCAAACTGTTGAGGTGTGAGCTATAAAGCTCAGTAAGTAACTCATGTCTTATGTAAATACATCAAGTAACAATAAGAACTTAAATAGAAATCAAATATATGTAAATACACACAAACTTATAAATCTCATCTTTATCTGATGATCGCTTACATATATTATACCTTGATAACTCACTCACTGCACTAAATGCAACCTTGTAGTAAACTTATCTTCCTGATTCCACACTAAACTACACATCTATGGAATTATGGCATCTCTCATACACAAAACTGAATGTCTTCAACCACATACATACATACTCTTTTTCCGCACTATAGCTATACTTTACATATTAGCAACATCAAATTTCTCCTAATCGGAATTAACTTATTATCTACCAACCACCCAAACCTACAGCTAAGGCCATCTCAAACCCGTGCCGGTTTAGTCAACTTAAAATGTGGCTGGTTACCTCATATGGATTACGTGAACTAAAAATGCAAGCATTAGCTAACTGTGAGCTGTAGAACATTTTTTGAAACACTGAGCTGAGTTCTCAGACCCCTATACAACATAAGATACTGACACTGGATTCAATCCATTGGAATCTTCACAAACTACATTCTGAATGTAGTAAACACTCAGTACTTAGCCCTTACATTAATATCACTAATCGACCATGCTTCTCAACATACAATTTATACATAGTACATACTTATAACATACTACCATCTTACACATAGAATCTGAACTAGACATAACTGAACTTTCATGTCAAAGAGAAATATCTCCATAAAATAAGGAAACTAACTGTGCAGGGTCCAAATTCTGAAATCACACTATAATAGAATAACAACTGCATCTAGCCCTGTATGGCAAGCTATATGCAAAGCTAGAATTTCTATATCTGAAAATCGTAAGACTTTAATAAGAACTCTGAAAACTATATAGGTTTGTTAGAAAATATCCAAGCAAGCTGGGAGCAAAACCGAATTCAAAACATGTGATGATATACAAGATCAAGTAGTGTCAAAATCATATACATGAAATTCCACTTTGGTACTCTGTTGGAAATCAGTTCTTTTACAAAAGTAAATAGTTATGCAAAAGCATTATCATGAAGATCTCCATACAACTGATAATATCAATTCTCAAATCAACAGGTTCCATAACTAGTGAAATCAAAATTCACGTACTCTATAAAACTGTAAAATTCTTGTGTAAGCTTTTGAATCTTTATAGTTAGAAGTCACATAAAACTTTCTAAAATCCTTTTTCTGAAAACTTTAAAAGTCACTGTAATAACTTGGTGATTAGGGGCGTTATATATCGCTATCTCCCTAAGCACCAGTCTGAAATCGTCTGTAAAATCTGTAGAAAATCCGACGCATGAGGGAGTTACGTCTCGTCGTCCCCCTCATACGCCTAATTTAGTGGTCTTGAGGCGTTATGCCTCCCCGTTCCTCAAGCCATTGAACTAGAGTCGGCGATGCTAATCAATGCTACCAATCTGACCCTGAACTAGGATCTAGGGGCGTTACGTCTCGCCGTCCCCTAGTCCCGAATCTATATCTATGTATATCACTGTAACTAGGATCCAGGGGCATTATATCTCGCCACCCCTAGTCCTGGAACTGTATCTGTCCATGTGCATTGTGTATCATTTTGGGTATGCAGAATACGTATGCAACATCATAGCAACCATATGAACATGTAAGTCATGTGATGCAATGCAATGCAATGTCATTATCCATATACACATCAGTACAATCATCCACAATCAATCACTAGTTGGGTATATCTCAATCATCCAATACATACAAAATGGGTCCGTGCCCGATTTCAACAAACACTTCCATATGAAAAATGTTAGCATGTGTCATCAAACATATCAGAATCAATCAAATGTAATGTCATCACCAAACAATTATCAGACGCATCACTGGGAAACATGTCTCAGGTGTGAAGTTTGACTGCATAAGTTATTGGCTATACTAGTTAGAAATCTAATCACAAAAACATCAGCTATGTCTAATCCTCAATACCGGAATACACGCCACTGTGACATCAAAGACTCACACTAAAGCCAGTACATCTACAACTGGAAGCCAAGTGTCGATTTCATACTTATTCCTCTTATAGCTTGCTGTCTAGAAATCCGGCACTATGCATACCTTCAAACAATCTGTTTCTATACGTGCTCTTTACGAATATCACTGTCTGTACCTCTCAAAACTCTCATTTCATGCTTTCTAAAACTTCATAACTACTGTTACATTTTTTTTATGAGCCTTTAATCTATACACATATCTATATACATATCTAGACACACAATCAGCCACCGTACCTTGTCTACGTAAGACAAGTTCACAGCGAGGTACTTACCTGGGGTCCATGCTATCATTTCTCTTTCGCCATCTATAACACAAAATACGGACGGTTAAGGTCGTTAATCATGGAAAACTTATTGAAAGCATAAACTCTCCAACTTTCCGGGAAAACCCAATTAAATCTGTTTTCAATGATTTTAGTTTCATTATAATTAAGTTATATCCTTAATTACGTTCGTCAAAACAAAAATGAATGTGAAACCCGATTTTGCCTGAAACACGCTTTACTTATCGGATCGATCAAATTCTCTCTGATTTTTCTCGGAATCTACCAAATATACATATTCAATATACTAATACTCGAAAAATTCCATTTATATCATTATGCTACTCTACGAAACTACTGAAAATATCTGAACATTTAACAAAAAATTTGAAATTAATGGAATATTACCGAAAGGTCTTACCAAGATTTCTAGGGCATATACGGACTCCAAATGATCCCACGAACGTGCTAGAATCGACGAGATTTCGATCGAAGATACTGTTCATTCGACATTACTGTTCATCGCCATTTTTTCTCCTCATTTTGCATGCAACCGTACACGAAACAGAAAATTCGTCACGGCCAACTTGTAGTAATCTCTGAGAACTTCGATTTGGTGTTGGCTCGCGTCGTGAAACGAAGTGAGAAGCCGGGATCTGAATACCCATGCGCACGTATTTCTCTCTCTCCAGCATGCGTTTTCGGCGACCTGGGGGCTGCCACCGGCCACCACAAGGTGGATGGGTGGCCGGCACACCTTCCTGGGGTGGGGGTCGAATTAGGAGATTTGGGAAATTATGCAATTTTTGCAATAATCATAAACTATGGGGTATTCATATGAAAGTTTAAAAAAATTACATTTTGACCCCCGAAAATTATAATTAGGTCATTGTCATGTGGCTTTCTCAAAAATTCATATTTTTGAAGCCCTTCTGGTGTAAATTTCAAAAAGAGTTCAACACAAAAGTTGTTCGTCTCAGAACAATGAGTCTGATAGTTTAAAAAATCATCTCAAACAGGGTTCGTTTGCTATATTTATAGCTTAAATAAGAAACTTTTATGTGTACAACGATAAAATCAGAAATCGTGTAACCGGTTCTTAGAACCACGCCTTTTCCAACGCAACGAAACGTCACATAAAAATATTACAACCTATTTTCCAATACATACAGTCTTAGTTTTGAATGTCTTCCAATTCCAAATTCTAAACCTAAATTCAGAAAACTTCTGGAACCATTATGAAAGATTCGGGATATTACACTACCGCAACCTCAGAGTCAGATTCTACATAAGACTCTACCGCAACCTCAAAATCTGCCCATATATACCATAACCACAGAATCAGACTCTCTCGCACTTAGCATCAAAATCTCAGATACCAGACTCTACCTCAGTCAGCATCAGATCTCAGAAACCAGACTCAGATATACTATGATAGAGACAAGTGGCGCCATAATTCAAATATTCAAAATATTCAAAAGTGTCACCATAATTCAAATATTCAAAATATTCGAATATTGGAGCCATAATTTAAAATTCAAATATTAGAATTTACGCGCCAAATCTGGATATGAATAAAGAGTTGATTTTATATTACTTGTAACATCAATTCTATATCATTTTGTAATCATTCCAATTAATGAAAATGTATTCTCTTGAGCATTTTCGTTTTCCTTTACTTTCTTGCATTTTCTTATTTTCCAAACAGCAAATAAATCACCAAGAACAACTTACTTTCATGAGATTTTATAGACCGGGCCTCGGGTCCCGATCTCGACCCCCGATCACGAACCAGGCCCCGGGTCCCGGACTTGGATTCGGTCCCGGCCTCGGGGTCCAGTCCCATTCTCGGTACCGGCCACTGCCCCCGACCCGGCCCCGAAGCCAGAGTCCGATCCTTTCCGGAAAGTAACTTACTAGATTTTATTTTGTAAGTTGCTTTCCGAAAAAGCCAAATGAATATTACTTTGACCGAAATCTATTTTTAATTGATTTCAATTTCTAATGTCATCCAAACACTAAAAATTATGTAATTCATTTTCCATAAATCACTTTAGGACCCTAAATAAACTTTTTTTTTAATGGGGCAGCCAGATTCATTTGTGAAATGTCTCAAATTATTTTTTAATAACATAAAAAGTACCAGGAATAATTAAACCAAAAGAGAACAAACGTTGGCACGAGATTTTTACACTGACGATATGGAAAGGCTGAGGAGGATCATTTTCAGGCACCGAGGATCATCATTTTAACCTGGAAGTATGAAGCAAATGGAATGGCCTCAATATTTTTACCCAATGAAGAATATATTAGAGTTTCATACATCATCTAATAAAGGCAAATGTCATATATGGTTTACGGCCCAAGGCCCAGACCCAATTTTTTATGGACCTAATAACCAACACATTGACGTGCTAGAAACCATTCTCGTATCTTCGGGTTGATAACTTTTGGGCATATGCATGAAACACCATTGCACCAGAGAATAAGTTATGAGGGATTTATTACACGACTTGATGACACAAGATTTATTTCAAAAATTAAGGTGTTAGTTTACCTGAGGACCATGAGTCGGCGTTCTAATCTTATCAAGAAAATGAATATGAAACTACAAGAAAATGGCCTTTTAACGTCGCCAACCTTCGAGGTTAAAACATGTCAACGTCGATGCTAAAGGTTTTGGCGACAAGGCAATGCAGGAAATAGATGCTAAAGGTTGGTCGATGAAATATTTTAATGTCGCTATAGCATATGTGAAGCTAAAATATTTTTGTGCGCTAATCTTCGTCGCTGAATCCGATATTAGACGACGCAGAAATTGAAAGATTTTGCGTTGACAAGCTCAGGTGACGCTAAAGATCAAAGACTTTTAACGGTTCCAATTTAACGTCGCTAAAAGTGAGCAACTATTAGCGTCGACATTAGTCTTGTCGACGCCAATTTCAGAAGTGGATGGCGACGCTAAATATGTTAAAATATTTTAAAAAATAAAATATTAGTAAAATAAATTAAAATTATTATTATTATATATAATAAAATTAAAAATTATATATATTATTAAAAAATAAAACATTAACAATAATTTATTTTTCAAAAAAATAAATAAAACATTAATGTATCTATTTTATTTCAAAAAGATTGTAAAATGAAATATTATAGAAATTTAAAACTTACCGCGTATTCATCTGAAGCCCACATGTCGCATAGATACCCCAAATCCTCTACACTAATGGCATGCGGCCAATGGGAAACAACATTATCCGCATCATGCTCGTCGAAGATAGGCTTGAGTTTCTTCGTGCGGTAGTTCGAGTATGCATTGCTCATGCAGTGGTTGACGTACTTGACCACATTAGGAGCGATCAAGTCAATTTCGAACACTTATACACAAAAAAACACAATAGTTAAAGTCTTCATTTAAAAAAATAAAAAGTAAAATTGATGCTTAAAATGATACTTATTGACAATACTACGAACAAACCATGGCGCCTCTACTCCGGTATCTTCGTCCAGCAGGTGTACTGCTAGGGAGCGTCACGTCGTGCAATAGTCACAATTGCGTTGGTGAACTTTGGATTATGGCGGCCCAACTGTCTCTCTCTATTGTTGGATATGTGAATTGATATTCAACAGTAGGCCTTCACGTGACGCGCCAATTTCAAACCTCTTATATCACCCCAAGATCATCTAATTGTAGGGGTTGGGTCAGCGGTCCGAGCAGGTGGCTCAGAGGTGGAACCTATTATATTGCAGGTGGATGGAGCAGGTCTCTTGCGTTTTTCGATGTCCATATGAAAAAAACAGTTAATTACGTTAAATCTGGAAAAAAAAAAACACTTTATCTGTTTATCGTCCGACATCAATTTGTGTCATTAATGCAGTGCCTCAAATGAGTCACCAAAATTGGTTGTTTACCTTATTGAGGCAAACAACCAAACATTTGGTGTGCTTGTTTAGACTTGAATGAGGGTTTCAAAAATCCCCATACAAACCTAAGTTTAACTATGAATAAAAATATACATCAAAAAAAAAAAACTTACTTGAGAGAAGGGGAGATAGTACAACTCTATATGTGGAGAGAGGGAGAGGGTGCAAACGGTGATATATGTATGTCTGATCCGGTGTTATTATAAAGAAATTTTAGCCATTATAAGCCGAGCAACTAAAAATTACTTTTTACGTCGCGAATAAATAGCGATGCTAAAAATTTCATCCTTTAGCGTCACATTGTTCTAGGTAATATTAAATAATGTACATTTAGCGTCGCCCTATCGAGTGTGAGACACTAAATGTCGAAATTAAAAACTTTAAATTTTTAATAATCCATCCATACTTATATGGCGACGCTAAAACTTGATGATTGAGAATTAGTGACGCATGTCTATAGCGACGCTAAATATTATATATTTATTTCAATTTTTTTAAATATTACATATTATAAAATTTTAAATTTTTTTATTAAAACTTTAATAAAATGTACAAATTTATTAATCACTATTAAATGTCTGCTCGATTTCATTGTCCGATGTAAACTCGTATTTGACTACATTTTATTCTCGGTCGTCATCTTCTTCATGGTCGTCATCCAAGTTTTGAATGACCTCAATAGCATCAATGTCATCTCGTGTAAGTTGAATAGTGATAATATTATTCTGGATATTATTTGGAAACTAAATTATTTGCTCGGTATTGTCGTGCTCATCATCCTCTTCGAAGTAATCATCAGTGGCATTTTCTTTTTCTTGAATGTCCCAAATACCCCTCTAGATTAATTTTTCCACGAATTTCCATCAATTCCTAAATTTTTGGTTATCTAGATACATGACAAGACGTGCTTGATGATAAAAGATGTATGGATCATCTTTATACCAAGCACGTTGAACGTTGATCGAAGTTAGATAGTGGTGGAACTGAATTCTCACCTTTCTATTATCATTTTCAAACCAGTTACATGCAAACAAGACAATCAAATGATTAGGCATGTAAATCAATTCAATAAATCCTTGCAAGATACAGTAAAAGTCAATAGTAATGTTACCATGGTCTCTTGGAACTATAATCCCATAGTTTTATGTTAAGCGCGAAATATATATTTGCTCTGCAATAAAGCGCACACCATTAATGATACAACCATAATAATCTTATACTAATCTTGCGAGACCATAAGCTAGTGATGATATAGCATTTAAGGGATCGACATCATCATTTTCAATCTGACTGTTTATCTAAAATGCATGTGAAATCATTGATTAGGGAAAGTAAGATATATTATACACTGAAAACTTTTGGGTATAGAAAAAACTCACAGGTGTCTCAAGCCACTTAGGGAATGTCCGACATTGCCTCTTACTAATATTTTGGTTGTTGTTGCTACTGCCAAGAACGGTTTCATGATGTCTACATTAAAACTGATAAAATTATTCAAAAGTCATTATAAATTATTGAATTGAGTTTAGACAAGTACTGTAGATATGACTGCACCTCATCATAATTATTCAGAACAAACTAATGAGCATGTTGTTGTTATTCGATTATAAATATTTTAAAAATCATCTTCCCGAGGGGTCTACATTTTTGCTGGAAAACATAGACATTATGTGATTCATATTCTCCCCCATCTTAGTTTCTAATCCAATGATTAAAGGTCATTTCAATATTCCTTAAATACATTGAAAATAATGTTAAGGTTTCGTTTACTAAATAGGCCTTAGCAATTGACCCTCCTAGCCACGCCTTGTTTCATATATATGCTGGTACCGCCCCCATGTCCTGAAATATTTAGTACAAAACTAATATGATATGTAGCCTTATATATGTGTGTGTGTATGACATGAATTAATATTTATACACAAAACCTTACTTTTCTATATGGTACATCCATCTGAAGTGGACATAAATTCATTTCCGTGCTTCTGTAGGTAAATACACTATTAGGTGAACTATTACATCAAAAAATACAGGTGGAAGTATCCATTCTAATTGATAAAATTATTACATTATTTGAGATTATATGCACCACCAATTCAATTCATAAACTAAAATATTTACCTAATTGAATTCTAAACCCTATTTTTTAGGGATTTACTCAAAAATAAATAATAGGTAAATAAAATACTACAATAATAGTGATACAATAGAGAAAATAGATATCTTAATTAGCTAAATTCATAAACTTAAATATTTACTAATTAAATTCTAAACACTAATTTTAGGGATTTACTCAAATTATATCATTGGTAACAAATTAGTACAATAATAATGGTATATTATTGTTAGTCTCCAAGACATGTCCCAAGATCACTAAGCATGATTAAAGTCCGAATAATCAAATAGAGTTGCGGAAAAACTTACTTTGATCGGATGGGTTTCAAGACTTTTTATCCATGGAAGCTCCAAGCTTTGAATGAAGTTTTAAACCCTTGGGTGAGTTTCCCTATCACCTTGATCCACTCATTTATGTGATAGCATGAACAAAAATTGAGAGAAAATTTTCCCCTCCAATGGAAGTTGGTTTTGGCAATTTGACAGGGAAGGAAGAGAGTGAATAGTTCAATTTGGTTTCAATATCTAATAAATGAAAAAATTGACTTCCAAAGTTGGTATATGTCTTTTAAAATATTAAAGACAAAGTGTGTTGGAATGGTTTGTGTGTTGAATAAGCAATCCAATTCTTTTTCAACTATTACCAAATTACATCACATGTCAAACATGTTGATGTAAGTTGGTGGGTCCCACTTTAAATTCTAAATTTAAGTCAGACAATGCAACACGCAACTTCGCTCGGGCCCGAGTTCTTTTAATTCCGAATTAAACAATTTTCCGTTGCGACGTAATTAAATCCAATTTAATTAAATAATAATGCATAGCAAAATTATTACGGAAGTCACTCGCGAATTAATTCCAAATTAATTCGTTCGCTAGAATTAAAATCAATTTTAATTCCACATTGAAATCTAATTTCAATTAATATATCTAATATATTATTTTAGCCCAATTAAATAAATTAAATAGTAAAATCTAATTTAACTATTAAATTTATTTTACCAATTAATTCAAAATTAATCGCGTTCTCTCTTCTTGACGAATTTAATTCCAGATAAATTCTCGACGCAAATAATCCCAGATTAATTCTCTCTTTTGATAATTAGTTCACAGATTAATTATTTCCGTAATTAATCCTAGATTAATTTTCTCATAATTAATCACAGATAAATTTTCTGTTCGAGTCAAATCTCAACGGAGAATCTTCGGGAAGCGACCCAAGAGATTCCTGGATATGTTGGCAGTAAATACGGTTATCGAACTATCCGAATACGTGCGTACCTAGTACCACGTCCTTACTGATTTACAAGACATGGTTGGCTTCTAGCAAAGCACCGTGCCTACCCAATTCTCCGGAAATATTCTGTAAACGAATATGTAATCTTTGTCAGGCGTAGTATACATAGTATTGCGTATAACAATCCAGTATCGGATGTCACATGCTAGGCCTGGGGCTGGAATTGTGTCTGCCCCGTATGAAGCACATATCGGATCTCTGGAAACTAGTCTCTATAATCGGATAAACATGACCTAGTCATATTATCCCGATAGCTGCAACATACAAGAGTACCAGTTCCGTATCCTACGTGATCATCATCTTCATATGACTGAAGTGATACTTCCATCTTGACATCACACCCAATACACTACGATTCTCAATATACCCAGAAGAGGCGTACTCAGAACCTGTTAAAGCCTCGGACGACCAAAACCAAAGTATATTGATTTTCGCAAGTATTAGCGATGCAAGTCTCAAGTTAAGATCAAATACACCTACCCTGATACGGACTTCCATAGACACATAGTCATACTACCAATGGAATTCCGAGGGGTCTATCCAGAGCGAAGCTATTTCTGTACCATCGGTAGACGCAACCTCCTATTACACTTGCATGAGTATCCAATACCCAAATATATGAGAACTATGTCGTTATGCTCTCATAACACGCACAAGTGCAATACTAGTCTATTCCACATTATCGATGTCCAATCTCGATAATACTACGACTAGGGATATTTTAATGATTAAACCTTAATGGATTAATATTGTCTCATGTCTTATTAATCCGGAACAAATCATATGGACTTTTATCATTTATATATCCCAGTAATCCAATTAAATGATAAAAGAGCAATTTCATTTGTCACATAGTTAATTTGTACAACAACACCATGTTCTGTATAAATAGTGATGCTATGGGTCATAATTGTCCAACAATCTCCCACTTGGCCTATAGCCAATCACTCAAGTGTCCTACACCTGAACTATGTATGGGTCGCTCAAACTTCTGCTGAGAAATAGTTTTCGTCAGTGGATTTGCAAGGTTATCATCTGATACGATTTATTAGATCATCACATCACCATAATGTATGATTTTACGAATCAGATGAAATGGTTGAAGTACATACTTAGATTGTTGATGAGACCATTAATTCTTTAGCCTGTGTTGTAGCCTAGCTCAGTTGCTAACAGAACTACTCCTAATCTAATTAGGAATTTTACAGATCCAAAATTGTTTCTTTTGCTGCCTCAGCTACAACAATATTTCATTTTTGTTGTTTATTCGACAACAGTATCTTGCTTGGAAGATTTCCAGCTCACTGTTCCGTTATTCAAACTATATAGTACCCTTATTGCGACTTACAATCGTCTTTGTCGGTTTGGAAACTTATAACAGTGAACCCAGTAACTTCAAGTTCTCCTCCTCTATAGCTTAAGTAATCATCCTTAGTTCATCTAAGATACTTAAGGATGTTCTTAACATAAATCCAGTGACTATCACTTAGATTGGCCTGATTGTGACTCCTTATGCTCAAAACATATGAGACACCAGGTCGCGTACATATATTTCAATGTATGAGTTCTCTGAGAATGCCAACAACTTTTAGATCTATCCAAGTAGATCCTTATTCCTAGAATAAAGGTTGTCTCTCCCAAGTATTCTATGGAGAATTTTCATGAAAGTCAAGCTTTCACCGATTGTATTATGGGAATGTCATTTCCAAGAAATGATATGTCATCATTATATAGGACAATCACTGTCAGTGCTCTCCCACTAACCTCCTTATATACACAAGAATCATTTTCATTTTGAATTAAATCATATACCATTATGATTACATCAAAACGCTGGTTCCAATAACGCAATGTTTGCTTCAATCCATAAATAGATCGACTTAACTTGCAAACCTTGTTTGCATGTTTTGGTACGATAAAATCATCAGGATATTGATAAACATCCTCCAAAAGGTTTTCGTTTAAGGAAAACATTTTTGACGTTCAGCTGTCATATTTCATAAATGAAACATGCAGCATTAGCAAGCATTATCCGAATGGATTTAATCATGGCAACGAGTAAAAGGTTTTGTCGTGATCGACACAATGCTGATAATGATATCTTTTCGTTACAAGCCTAGCTTTGTACGTTTGTATGTTGCCATTCATGTTTGTCTTCCTAGAAGACACATATAGTACCATTAGGCACAATGCCTTATGGTACATCAACCAGCGTCCAAACTTGGTTGATATACTTGGAATCCATTTCGGACTTCATGACACTTTGCCATGAAAGGAGTCGATACCTTCTATCACTTCCTCATATGTAGCCGGTGTTGGTTTCTATTGATGTCCCAAGATCAAATTAAGCCATGAAATAGAATGAATATAACAAAGAAATTTGGCGGAAACACACTTACATTGATCGGATTGGATGTGATGCTCAAAATAATTTTCTCCTTCCAAGTCCTCTTTGAGATTCGGCCAAGGTGGTTTGTTGAAGATGATCTACAAGCTCCAAGCTTTAATGGAAATCCATGCTCTAAGATAAGCTTCCCTATCACATTGTTTGATCCTTTGATTGTGCTAGCAAATGAAGAAAGAAAATCAAATTTTCCTTTCAATGGAGCTCACGGTTTTAGCAAGAAAATGGAGAGAGAGAGTTTTGTTTTTCCAATATTTGTTTTCCAAAAACCGTATGAAAAACAATTACCAAATTTTGGTAAATAGCTTACAAAAAGTCAAAGCCAATTTTGGCTCCAAAATTGTAATAAATGCTCTCAACAACTTGCATTATGAATAGTGACAGCATGTCACTCACAAAAAATGACTTTGACATCTATCACCTTTAAATAAAAAGTGATGTGATTCGCGATGTGACTTGTCGGCCCCACTTTAATTCAAAATACGAGTGGGCCTACAAACACTTATGGGCTCGGTTTTGCTAATTCCAAATTAACGAACTTCTGTCGCAACGTAATTAAATAATTATGCCTAGCGAAATTACTATTCACGTCGCTAACGAATTAATTCTAAATTAACTCGTTTGCCCGAATTAAAATCTAATTTTAATTCCGCGTCGAAATCCAATTTCGTTCAATATATTGAATATATTATTTTATCGATTGATTCCAAATTAATCTTTCTCTCTCTTCAAATAATATTTTATCCAAGATAAAGTATCTTCGCGATTAATCCCAGATTAATCATGCTCGAATCATACGTCATCGATGGATCTTCGGGAAGCGACCCAAGAGATCCCTGGATATGTTGGCAGTAAATACGGTCGTCGGACTATCCGAACACGTGCGTACCTCGTACTATGTTTTTACCAATTTACGAGACAAGGTTGGCTTCTAGCAATGCGACATGCCTACCCAATTCTCCAGAAATATTCTTAATGGAATATACGATCTATATCAAGCGTAGTATACCGTAGTATTATGTATTGCGATCCAGTATCGGATGTCATGTGCAAAGCCTGGGGCTGGAATAGTGTCTACCCCGTACGAAGCACATATCGGATATCAAGCAACTAGTCTCTTTGAATCGGATAATCATGACCTTGTCATATTATCCCGATGGTTGCAACACAATAGAGAACCAGTTCTGAATCCCTGCGTGATCATCATCTCTATATGTATGAAGTGATACTTCCGTCTTGACATCACATCCAATACACTACGATTCTCGATAAACCTAGAAGAGGCGTACACAGAACCTGTTAAAGCCCTGGACGACCAAAACCAAAGTTTACCAATTGTCGCAAGTACTAGCGATGCAAGTCTCAGGTTAAGACCAAATACACCTACCTTGAAGCGGACTCCCATAGATATATATATACATACTACCAAATACACCTACCCTGAAGCGGACTCCCATAGACCAAATACACCTATCCAGAGCGAAACTGTTTTTCGTACCATCGATAAAACACAACCTTCTATCGCACTTGCATAAGTGTCCAATACTTAAATATATGAGAACTATGCCAATATGCCCTCACAACACGCACAAATGCAATACTAGTCTATTCCGCATTATCGATGTCCAATCTCGATAATACTACGACTATAGATATTTATTGATTAAACCTTTATGGATTGATACTGTCTCATATCATCTCAATCCGGAATTAATCATAAGGACTTTTACCATTTATATATCAAAGTAAATAAATTACAAAACGGTAAAAGGCAATTTCATTACAACATAGTTAATTTTGTACAAAAACACAATGTCTTTTACAAATAGTGACGCTATGGGTCATAGCTGTCCAATAATCTCCCACTTGGCCTATAGCCACTCACTCAAGTATCTAATACCTGAACTATATATATGTCGCTCAAAATTTTGCTGAGGAATGGCTTTCGTCAGCGGATCTGCAATGTTGTCATCTGATGCGACCTTCTCGACCTTCACATCGCCACGATATATGATCTCATGAATCAGATGGAAACGTCGAAGAACATGCTTGGATCGTTGATGAGACCGCGGTTCCTTAGCCTGCGCTATAGCCCCATTATTGTCACAATACAATGGAACGGGCTCAGCTGCTAACGGAACTACTCCTAATCCAATTAGGAATTTTTGGATCCAAACTGCTTCCTTTGCTACTTCAGCTGCAGCAATGTACTCCACTTCTGTTGTTGAATCGGCAACAGTCTCTTGCTTGGAAGATTTCCAACTCATTGCTCCGTTATTCAAACAAAATATGTACCCGGATTGCGACTTGCTATCGTCTTTGTTGGTTTGAAAACTTGCATCTGTATACCCAGTTACCTCAAGTTCTCCATCTCTATAGATTAAGAAAGCATCCTTAGTTCATCTAAGATACTTAAGGATATTCTTAACCGCCATCCAGTGACCTTCACCTGGATCGGCCTGATATCGACTACACATGCTCAAAGCATATGAGACATCAGGTCGCATACATATTATGGCATACATGATCGATCCGAATGCTGAGGCGAATGGTATCTGACTCATGTTGTCTCTCTCATCTTGAGTTTTAGGACACATGTCCTTAGATAGATAGACGCCATGTGACACTGTCAACAGTCATCTCTTGGACTGATCCATGTTGAATCTCTTCAACACTTTGTCAATGTACGTACTCTGGGAGAGTCCAAGCAGCTTTCTTGATCTATCCCGGTAGATCTTTATTCCCAGAATAAAGGCTGCTTCTCCCAGATCTTTCATGGAGAATTTCAATGAAAGCCAAGCTTTCACCGACGTTAGCATGGGAATGTCATTGCCTATAAGTAATACATCGTCAACATAAAGGACAATAAAAGTTAGTGCTCTCCCACTAACCTTCTTATATACACAAGGATCATCTTCGTTTTGAATGAAATCATATTCTTTTATGATCTCATCAAAACGTTAATTCCATGACCGTGGTGCTTGCTTCAGTCCATAAATGGACCGATTTAACTTACAAACCTTGTTTGCAGGTCTAGGCATGATAAAATCGTCAAGGCGTTGCATATAAACATCCTCCAAAAGGTTTCCGTTAAGGAAAGCGGTTTTAACGTCCATCTGCCATATTTCGTAATCGAAATATGTAGCAATAGCAAGCATTATCCGAATGGATTTAATCATGGCAACGGGTGAGAAAGTTTCATCGTAATCGACACCATGTCGTTGATGATACCCCTTCGCTACAAGCCTAGCTTTGTACGTTTGTACGTTGCCATCCATGTCGATCTTCTTCTTGAATTCTAAATTAATTCGTTCGTCCGAATTAAAATCTAATTTTAATTCCACGTCAAAATCCAATCTCGTTTAATATATCAAATATATTAATTTACCGATTAATTCCAAATTAATCGCTCTCTCTATTTAAATGATATTTTATCCCAGATAAAATATCTCCGCAATTAATCCCAGATTAATTTTCTCTCTCATCTAATTAATCCCAGATTAATAAAAGTGTGAGTCATACATCATCGGTGAATCTTCAGGAAGCGACCCATGAGATCCCCAGATATGTTGGTAGTAAATTCAGTCGTCGGACTATCCGAATACGTAAGTACCTCGTACTACGTTTATACCGATTTACAATACAAGGTTGACACTTCCGTCTTGACATCACACCTTGCACACTACGATTCTCAATATACCCAGCATTGGCGTACACAGAACCTGTTAAAGTCCTGGACGACCGCAACCAAAGTATATTGATTGTCGCAAGTATTAGCGGTGTAAGTCTCAGGTTAAGACCAAATACACCTACCCTGAATTCGGACTTCCATAGACACATAGTCATATAACCAATGGAATTCCGATGGGGTCTTATCCAGAGCAAAGTTGTTCCCGTACCATTGGTGAAACGTAACCTCCTATTACACTTGCATGAGTATCCTATACCCAAATATATGAGAACTATGCCGTTGTGCCCTCACAACACACATAAATGTAATACTAGTCTTTTACGCATTCATCGATGTCAAATCTTGATAATGGTCTGACTATGGATGTTTAATGATTTATCCTTCGTGGACTGATACTGTCTCATATCATTCTCAATCCGGGAACAAAACACAGGGACCTCCTATCATTTCTATATCTAGGTGATTTAATCATAAATGATAAGAGTGCAATCTCCTTTGTCACATAGTTAATTTGTACAACAATACCATGATCTGTACAAATAGTGACGCTATGGGTCATAATTGTCCAACAATCTCCCACTTGGCCTATAGTCAGTCACTCGAGTGTCTTACACCCGAACTATGTACGGTTGGCTCAAACTGCTGAGAAAAGGCTTTCGTCAGCGGATTTGCATGATTATCATCTGATGTGATTTATTCGATCATCACATCGCCACGATGTATGATCCGAACGAATCAGATGAATATCGAAGTATGTATCTGGATCGTTGATGAGACCATTAATTCTTTAGCCTGTGCTGATGCCAGCTCAGCTGTTAACAGAATTATATCTAATCTAATTAGATTTATTATCGACCCAGAAGGCTTCTATTGCTGCCTCAGCTGCAGCAATAACCCGCATTTGTTGTTTATTCGGTAACAGTATCTAGCTTGGAAGATTTCCAGCTCACTGTTCCGTTATTCAAACTATATAGTACTATTTGCGACTTTTAGTCGTCCTTATCGGTTTAGGAAACTTGCAGTAGTGAACACAGTCACTTCAAGTTCTCCATCTCCATAGTTTAAGACATCATCCTTAGATCTTTAAGATACTAACATATGTTCTTAACATCAATCCAGTGACTATCACTTGGATTGGCCTGATTGTGAATCCATATGCTCAAAGCGTATGAGACACCAGGTCACGTACATTTTTCAATGTACGAATTCTCGGAGAGTTTTATTGAAAGCCAAGCTTTCGCCATTTTTTTTATCAGAATATCATTTCCAAGAAATGACATATTATCATTATTTTATTGGACAGCCACTGTCAGTGCGCTCCCACTAACCCTCTTATATACACAAGAATCATTTCGTTTTGAATTAAATCATAAACCATTATGATTACATCAAAACGATAATTCCAAGAACCTATGCTTGCTTCAATCCAAACATGGATCGAATAACCTGCAAATCTTGTTTGCTAGTTTTGGTACGACAAAACCGTCAGGATGTTGTGAACATCCTCCAAAAGGTTTCCTTTTCAGGAAAGCGATTTTCCCATTCCGCTGACATATTTCATAAATGAAACATGCAGCGTTAGCAAGCATTATCCAAATGGATTTATCGTGGCAACAGTTAAAAGGTTGAATCGTAATCAACACAATGTTGATAACGATACCTTTCCGTTAAAAGCCTAGCTTTATACGTTGGTATGTTGCCACCCATGTAAGTCTTCCTCGAAGACTTATAAAGTACCATTAGGCACAATGCCTTACGGTACATCAACTAGTATCCAAACTTGTTGATATACATGGAATCCATTTTAGACTCATGATACTTTGTCATAATTAGGGAGTCGATACCTTGTATCACTTCCTAATACGTAGTCAGTTGGTATACCTCAATAAAATAGACATCTTTATGAGGTGAGATCAGAAACCCATACCCCAGGTTGTTTTTTGACTCTCTCCGACATACGTAGTTCTCGTGTATTCAAAGATTATTGTATAGTTTCATCCTTGATGAACTATTTATGTTCCATTAGGATTCGGTGCCTGGAACAGTATTACTCTTATTTTCATCGAGTTTTACTATCCTCCCACTTACCACTGCATATCGGTATTCCTCTTAGGAAAACCACATGGCGAGCAATAATTACATTGTTCTCTTGTGAGTTGTATAAGTACTATACTTATGGTATCCCTAGGATAACCTACATTGGGCACTTATCCAATTTGGGTTCTAGTTTGGTATCATCCAAACATATGCCTAGCATACCCAAATATTCAAGAATGAGAAACCTGGTTTCTTTCCTGTTCATATCTAATATGAAATCTGTCAAATAGGTTTTTATGGAACCTTATTCTAAATAAGTTCTGCACTGTTTAAAGCTTATCCGTTGAAGGAAATGGTAGCTCAGAGCGACTCATGATTAACCTTATCATGTCGAAAAAAATTCGGTCACTCAGTTCGAATACACCGTCAAAATGATGTGTTTCGTGAGGAGTCCTCATTTGAAAGAATACTATACTGTTTCAAGTAAACGAGAAACTTATTGCTTAAGTATTTTCCATTATGGTCTTACCGTGACGGTTTAATACTTTAGCTGATCTGTTTGTCTATTTCGTGTTGAAACTTTAAAAGTTTCCGATTTATGTTCTAAAAGAAACACATAACCATAACGTGATGCCACATCTGTAAAGGTCACGAAATATTCATATCCACCTCTAGCCTTGCTAGACATGGACCCACTTGCTTCACTATGAACTAAGGCTAACAGATCGGTGGCATTTACACTTTTACCAAGTAAATAGTGTTTTAGGCACATTGCCCAATAAACTAGATTCGTAGACTTTATTTGATTGAAATCAAATAAGTCCCAGTACCCACACTTCGAAAGTATGGATATACGAGTCTTGTTTGATTGTGTCCGAAACAACAATGCCACAATATGTTTCTTCTAATCAAATCAGTTTGAGCTATTTGTTTGTCAAGTTATATGTTCGAAATTTATTTATATTCAAAATATAAATTCTGTTATTCACATCTAATGAGTTTATCTAAATATCATCTTTATATAATCAAACACTTTAGTGTTCTAGAATATAAAGGTTCACCCGCAGCGGGTTAAACACTGATATAAAGATAATGTTTCTAGTCAAACTAGTTACATTATAACAGTATCCTAATTTAAGTACAAACCCGAAGGGTAGTTCCTAAACTTAGGTATCTATGGTTGAAACAACGATTTTCGTCCCGTTTCCAATTCGCAGATAAATCTCTATTGAAGTCAGTATCATGTTCAAAATAGATTCTGAACATCAATACATATATTTATGTATCACACTAAGTATTTAAAATCTAATTTCAAAATTATTCATGAATATATTTATGAAAATCATATTTGAAGTTAGAGCCTTGTTCTTCTTCAATTCCTTCATGTCTGCTTTGTCCAAACGGCAGTCACGCTTCCGCGATCCCGTTTGCCACATGTAAGCAAACATTTTGGGATATGTCATTTATCTTCCCAGAAGATTATAATGATTTTCCCTTTGCCCTTTTTCCACATTCTAGAAGCTTTTGGCCAAGCCTCGGGTTTCTAGAATATCGAAGTAAGGTGCGCCTTGCGCTACTTGCCTAATTGCAAAGTTTGACTTTATCTCCTTGAGAATAGTCATTAACCCTCCAAGAGTTATTAATTGCAATTTAGTACTTCTAAGATCTATGAAGATCCTTCAATTCCTTTATCATACTTTAAGGATCTAATCCTTAGTTCTGATTCATAAATTAAGGGGTCTACTGCGACAAGCTTAATGGATTAATCACTTAAGTTATCATCACATAAATCTTCCAAAGATTATGCTCTACTATTTGCTTAATTCCGGGCTTAGACTTAATATGTTATTTTATCAAATAAAGTAACTTATTATTTTCCAGGACCATCCTGAAAATTATTCCTAATTTGAAAATTAAACCATTTAAACACATTTTCCCTAGGATTATGTTTTAAATGTCAATCTTTCAATTTTATCTTGATTCTAATTGTCTAACTATTTAATTAACGATTTAGGTACTATTTATTATAATGATTACAATAGTCCAACTATTTAATCAACTATAATTTAATAGATTAAAATCAATTATATTGATTACTATAATCCAATTATAAAAACTATAAATGAAATGTTTGAATATAGTCCAACTATTTAATCAAAACAACAGTTTAAATATTAGTCCAACTAACATTTAATTTATTTGACGAATGATATGATTTTAAGCGCGTATGGCAAGTAATTAAACGAATATTGCAAATTCAATTATTGCCTCCCACTATTTTTCAGCGAGCCTCTAACCCTCTGTCGAGTACTCGGGAAATCGTGTTTCCTAGTTGGCTAGGATCCTGTTAAATATCACACAATCTTGACTTTGGCCAACAAACTGTATGATAATTAACTAGGTAGATCTCTAAGATCGATTGGATCCAATCCAATTCCTAGATCCGGTAGGGGGACATCCAAGTCCGAAACATATATCTTATATATGCCATTTATCCAATGTATTACGTAACCTTTTTTCCTCTGAATCAACTAAGCCTTGGCTTTGTCACAACAAACTTAGTGATCCCAGTTAAGCGCAACCCATTGACCATGGAAAGTTTCGTAATCAATGTCGATGGACAAGAAGTGGTATTGACTTTGGCCAACAAACCACAACTTGGACAAGACACCAATATGGAACAAAGCTCTTGTGATTCAAACACATCCTCGATGGACAAAGGCCTTGACTTTGGCCAACAAGCCAATGCTAGTCTCGGATCTTGAGTGAGAATCACTCAATGGAAGGAAATACGCTTAATATTTTGCGAGGGTTTTTCGAGTGCAAATTAGCAACCAATTTATTATCTTTGTTAAGGTCTCATCATCATACACCCTTAAACATGCATTCTAAATACATAATAAAGCGCATATGATAAAATAATAATGATATGCAGATGGATACTTTACACATTGATCCTAGATCAAATCTCTCCCTTTCTCTCTCTCTAGCTACCAATATTTCTTCTACCCGTTACACTACACTTCTAAAGAAACCTCATTTACATTGAGGGGAATATGTGAGAATAGAATACAAAGAATAATGAGGTAATAAGGCTGGACACGCAGGTCCAATTAATAAATCAAATTTATTACAATAATTTCTAAAATTGTCCCACTCATCTAATATCCATCTGATATACATTATTCATGCATCACAACCATGTATTCACACAAGCATGTTATCAATCAATCTAATCAAATTAATTAATATGATAATTAGTGATCGTCCAATGTTCAAACAACGATTTGATTTTGCTCGAGTCAAACTCGTTTTTGCGAATAAGTACTCAAAGTACGAATTCTTGAATTAAATTAAACTACACAAATTAAATTCATTTAATATGCATTTAATACTAATCCATTATTTAATTCCAAATTAAATATTACACTTTATTAATAAACCTTTTACGACTTAAATTCCAAATTTAATCGTTACGGGTCTCAAAGCCCGATCAACGTACAACGTCAATTTAATTAAAGTCCAATGGGCTTTTAATTAATTTCTTAAGGTGTGGACTTTTGGTCAACTCGGGTCAAACCGATAACCAAAGTCCAATCAGGGAATTACCCCATAAGCCTAGAAATCAATTTAGGCCCAATTAAACTTTAAAGGTCCATTAAGTCGCATTTGTGCTTTATGGATGCGGTTTTGGGCCCAATTGGATCCAATCCAATTTGCCTTAACCCAACTTGGTACAACCAAGCCCAATAAGCCCAATTACAACACTTCAAGCCCAATTTCCAAAATTAGCCCAATTTCCAAAATTAGCCCAATTCAATTAAATTGCCAAATTCCAAATTCTCAATTTAATTACTTAAAGTGCATTACACAATTAATTATCCAATTAACATTCCTAAAACATCAATTAGCCTAATTAATCATGCTCTTCATCATTAAATCATGTCCAACACAATTTAAACAAAAATCAAACCCATATATATGTTTTATCATTCTCTCGCAATTTGGGGATTTTATGTCCGATTCGAATTCAATCTAATTAATTCCACAATCAACATTAAATCATATTCCCGAATGATTTCCAACACATCCAATGATCAAAAATAAAAAATCCCAAGACATTATAGGGCTCAACCTATTCGGCCATCATGAAAAAATTGGGGAAATTTGTTCCAAACATAATTTCAAGAAATTGATTCAATCAATCCTCAATTCAAACATATTTAAGCATACTAATTCATCTAATTTCATTAATCATGCTCAAAATCAAGTTTACCCAAATTTTAAGCCCTAAACTTTTTCATGCTTTTCCATGCTCATGATACCATTATTGGAGTTTATCTAAGGTCCCAAAGATCAATAACCAAGCATGAACATATATGAATACAGTCGAGAAAGTCGCGGAATACTCACATCGATCGGTTGAGCGACGCGGGAGGCAACAAAAATTGAAAATCTGCTCACTGCATTCGACAGTCCATTGTCACAGTTCACTGAAATTTTCGGCCATTGTTGCTCAAGAATCCAAGCTCCAAACTTCGTCAAACGATTCCCGGCTCATGGGTGGACTTCCTTATCACCTTCGCATGATCCCGGAGTGTGGTAGCACTCTTGATTTTGCCACAAAATCGCACTTGCTTCCCTTATTGCTCACGATTTTTACATGAAAAACAGAACAAGAAAAGCCCTCCATGGAGTGTGAGATGGAGAAGAAAATGGAGGAGAGAGAGAGATAAATGTGTTAATTGATTTTGGTAATTGATAATCCAAATCATATACCAAACTTTTTGCTTTTAAAAAGTCAAACAATAAAAGCTTTAAATGCCAACCACACACATCACTCAATCACATCAATCACAAGTTGTCAAGTCACATCACTCAAAATGACAAGTGATTTGACGCTTGATGCGACTAGTAATTTGACGCTTGATTTGACTTGTGTGCCGCACTCGAATTCGAAATGTGAATGCACTCGTAAACAATCCCGGGCTCGGGTTCGCTAATTCCAAATTAACGAATTTTCCGTTGCGTCGTAATTAAATGATTACACCTAGCAAAGTCACTATTCACGTCGCTAACGAATTAATTCTAAATTAATTCGTTTGCCCGAATTAAAATCTAATTTTAATTCCGCGTCGAAATCCAATCTCGTTTAATATATCGAATATATTAATTTACCGATTAATTCCAAATTAATTGTTCTCTCTCTTTAAATGATATTTTATCCTAGATAAAATATCTCCGTAATTAATCCCATATTAATTTTATCTCATCTAATTAATCCCAGATTAATAAAAGTGCGAGTCATACGTCATCGGTGAATCTTCGGGAAGCGACCCATGAGATCCCTGGATAAGTTGGCAGTAAATTCGATCGTCGGACTATTCGAACACGTAAGTACCTCGAACTACGTTTATACCGATTTACAAGACAAGGTTGGCTTCTAGCAAAGCGCCATGCCTACCCAATTCTCCGGAAAAATACTTACAGAAATAAAGGATCTATATCAGGCGTAGTATACGTAGTATTGCATATTTCTGGCCAGTATCGGATGATCACATGCAAGGCCTGGGGCTAGTATAGTGTCTGCCCGTACAAAGCATATATCAGATGACAAGCAACTAGTCTCTTTATATCGGATAATCATGACCAAGTCATATTATCCCGATGGTTGTAACCTTTTTAGAGAACCAGTTATGTATCCCTGTGTGATCATCAACTCCATATGACTGGAGTGACACTTCCGTCTTGAATATCACACCCAACACACTACGATTCTCAATATACCCAGCATTAGCGTACACAGAACCTGTTAAAGTCCTGGACGACCGCAACCAAAGTATATTGATTGTCGCAAGTATTAGCGGTGCAAGTCTCAGGTTAAGACCAAATACACCTACCCTGATTTCGGACTTCCATAGACACATAGTCATACTACCAATGGAATTCCGAGGGGGTCTTATCCAGAGTGATGATGTTTCATGTACCATCGGTAAAACACAACCTCCTATTACACTTCCATGAGTATCCTATACCCAAATATATGAGAACTATGCCGTTGTGCCCTCACAATGCGCGTAAGTGTAATATTAGTCTTTTACGCATTCATCGATGTCCAATCTCGATAATACTCTGACTATGAATGTTTAATGATTATCCTTCGTGGACTGATACTGTCTCATATCATTCTCAATCCAGGAACAAATCACAGGGACCTCCTATCATTTATATATCTAGGGATCTAATCACAAATGATAAGAGTGCAATCTCTTTGTCACATAGTTAATTTGTAACAACAAAACCATGATCTATAAAAATAGTGACTCTATGGGTCATAATTGTCAAACAAAACCCATACCTCTCTGGTTGTTTCCTGACTCTTTCCGACCTACGCGGTCTTTGTGTAATAGAAGATTGTGGTACAGTCTCATCCCGAATGAACTGTTCTTGTTCCGTTGAGGATTCTATGCCAGGAACGGTATCACTCCGATTTTCATCGAGTTCTACTTTCCTCCCACTAACCACTGTATTTAGGAATTCCTTCTCAAGGAAAACTGCATGTAGAGCAACAAATACTTTGTTCTCTCGTGGGTGATAGAAGTAATATCCTTTGGTTTCCCTAAGATATCCTACGAATAGGTATTTATCCGATTTGGGTTCAAGTTTGGTACCTTCTAAACATTTGACATCTGCCCAACATCCCCAAATCTTCAGGAATGAGAAACCTGATTTCTTTCCTGTCCATATCTCATATGGTGTCTGTTGTACAGACTTTGACGGAACCTTATTCAAAATAAGAATTGCACTGTTTAATGCATATCCCCAGAAGGAAATAGGTAGCTTGGTGTGACTTATCATAGACCTTACCATGTCCAACAAAGTTTGGTTTCTCCGTTCGGACACACCGTTTAATTGCGATGTTCCAGGAGGAGTCCACTGTGAAAGAATACCATATTCTTTCAAGTAATCTAGAAACTCATTGCTCAAGTATTCACCACCACGGTCCGACCGTAATGTCTTTATACTCTTGCCGGTCTGTTTTTCAACTTCATGTCGAAACTCTTTGAATTTCTCAAAAGTTTCCAACTTGTGTCTCATAAGATACACATAACCATAACGTGATGCATCATCCGTAAAGGTTACGAAGTATTCGTATCCACCTCTAGCCTGGCTAGAAATGGGCCCACATACATCACTATGAATGAGGGCTAACAATTCGGTGGCGCGTTCACCTTTACCGCTAAAAGGTGATTTAGGCATTTTGCCTAATAAGCAAGATTCGCAGACATCATATGAATTTGGATCAAATCCGTCCAAGTACCCACTCTTCGAAAGTGTGGATATGCGAGTCTTATTTATGTGTCCCAGACGATAGTGCCACATATAAGTTTCATCTTTGTTACTCATTTTAAGCCTTTTGTTTCTTATATTATATGTTTGAGATTGATTTATATTCAAAATATAAATACCATTATTTGCAACAACAGTGCAAATTTCTACATCATTTTTATACACAAAACACCCATTGTTCCTGAATACAAAAGTATACCAACATTGGATTAACATAGATACAGAAATAATATTCCTAGTTAAACTAGGTACATAATAACAGTCATTAAGTTCACGTACATACCCCGAGGGAAGTTCTAAAACAAAAGTGCCAACGGCCAAAACGGAGACTGGTGCCCCATTTCCAACGCGTAGATCAATCTCCCCTGAGGCCAGTCTCCTGCTAATCCGTAGATCCTGCACATCAGTACATATGTGAGTACCACAACCAGAATCAAAAATACAATTTTTAAAACTTGAAGTAGTCATGTTTATCTCAATAACAAACATACCTGAAGCCGGTGACTTGCCCGCTTTAATCTCCTTCTGGAGCGCCTTGTACTCGAGGTAGTCACGCTTCCAATGACCCCATTTTCTGCACTGGAGGCAAACATCCTGAGATTTGTCCTTAGGCTTCCCAGAAGCCTTTGACATTTTGGCCTTGCCCTTTCTTTTATGCTTCTTCTTTTTCACACCTCCGGTCACCTTGGGCCCAGTCCTCAGTGTCTGAGATGTCGAGGCAAAGTGCGCCTCGCGCTTATTGCCTTTAAGTAGCTCATTCTCAGCTTCTTTGAGAATTGATAACAACTCTCCAAGAGTATCATCTGTGTTCAACAGGTTATAGTTTATGATGAACTGTTTCCAAGTGTCCGGGAGAGATTGCAAGATCATATCTATGGTAATCTCAGCCTCTAAGACTATCCCCATCTTAGCCAGCCCATCTATGTCAGCAATCATCTGTGCCACATGGGACTCAACAGACATACCTTCTGACATACGTGAACGAAAGAGCTTCTTTGATAACTCATATCTCTGCGACCTTCGGTTAGATCGGTGAAGATCGTGCAACCTCGCCAACATGTTATAGGGATCCAAGTCCATGTTCTGTCGACGGAAATGATGAGTCATAGCAGCAAGTATAATAGACTGAGCAGTATCGTTATCATCGCTGTGAGTCTTCCAAAGCTTCAGCTCAAGTAACTGGTCAGGTTTGGGTTTAGGCCCAAGAGGTCTCTGTATAGTATATAGTAGCCTCTCGGCTCCAAGGACTATCCTCAGATTCATTTCCCAATCGGAAAAGTTCATGCCCTTGAAGAAATTTTCGCCCATGATAATGTCTCGGACATTTCCCTTTCCTGTCATCTTGATTTACGATAGTCTAACTATCTAATCAACGATATATGGGTACAGTTTAACTGTTACAAGAAAAATAACATTATATTAGTCCAACTAATAAAATAATTTTGACGAAATAATATGAAAACGCGTAAAGCTAAGTATCTGAAAAAAATTGCAAATTCAATACTAGCCTCCCACTATTTTTCGGCGAGCCTCTAACCCTCTGTCGAGTACTCGAGAAACCCAGTTTCCTAGTGGGCTAGGATCCCGTTAAATAACACACAACTTTGACTTTGGCCAACAAGCTGTATGATATTTAACTAGGTAGATCTCGAAGATCAATTGGATCTCATCCAATTCCTAGATCCGGTAGGTGGACATCCAAATCCGAAACATATGTACAATACATATGCCAATATATCCAATATATTTGCCTAACCTTTTTCCTCTGAATCAACTAAGCCTTGGCTTTGGCACAACAAGCTTAATGATTCCAGTTAAGCGGGACCCATTGACATGGAAAGCTTCGTAATCAATGTCGATGGACAAGAAGTGATCTTGACTTTGGCCAACAAATCACGGACTTGGACAAGACACCGATATGGAACAAAACTCTCATGATTCAAACACATCCGCAATTGACAAAGGTCTTGACTTGGGCCAACAAACCAATGCCAACTTTGGATCTTGAGTAAGAATCACTCAACGGAAGGAAAAACGCTTAATACGTTTTGAGGGTTTTTCGTGTAAATTGGCAACCAATTTATTATCTTTGTTAAGGTCTCATCATTCACCCTTAAGCATGCATTTCTAAAATCATAATAAGGCGTGGAAAGTAATTAATAACGATATGCGGATGGATATTTAAACAGATTGTTCCTAGAACAAATCACTCCATTTCCTCTCCCTAACTAGCACTATTCTACTTCTACCCAATTACATAATACAATAATAGAAACCTCATTAACATTGAGGGGAACTAGGTGAGAATAGAATACAAAGAAATAATGAGAGATAAGGCTGGACACGCAGGTCCAATTTATAAATTCTGAATTTACAACAATTTCTAAAACTACCATTTCCCTTATAATATCCATCCGATATATGCTATTCATACATCACATCCATGTATTCATTCAAGCATGTTATTCAATCAAACTAATCAAATTAATTATCTTTGAATATTAGTGATCATCCAATGTTCAAACAATGATTCGATTTGCGCGAGTCCAACTCATTTGAGAATAAGTACTTAAAGTACAAATTCTTGAATTATATCGAACTACTCGTTAAATCTAATTTAATCCGTATTCAATACTAATTCATGTATTTAATTTTAAATTAAATATATACACTTTTTAATGCGCTTTAACGACTAAGATTCCAAATCTAATCTTATCGGGTCTCAAAGCCCAACTAACATCCAATGTTCGTTTATTAAAGTCCGATGGGCTTTCAATTTTTCATAAGGCATGGGCTTTGGTCAATATGGGTCAAACCCAATTACCAAGCCCAATGAGGAATCACCCTCATATGCCAAAAAACCAATTTTAGCCCATTTTTACAATTGGACTTAATGGAATGATTTAGGCCCAATTTAGATCCAATCCAATTGGCCTAAACCAACTTGGCCCAACCAAGCCCATTATGCCCAAATATAACATTTTCAAGCCCAATTCAAAATTAAGCCCAATTAACCAAATTTTAAAATTCCAAATTTTATAACTTAATTAATTAAAGTGTAATACATCAATTAATTAACTAAATCAATATTTCCAAAATACAATTTAACCAATTAATTATGTATCTTATTTGTTCAACTAATGTCTAACATTCTTGAATCAAAAATCAAGTCCATACGTGCTAATTTGTTCTCGACCAAGGTAAGGATTTTTTTCCGATTTCCTTTTTCAATCCGATCGAATTACAAATCGACATTTTCAATTCGTTTCAAGTCATCCAATGATCATCAAAATAAAAAATACCAAGACTTCCAGGGTAATACATATTCGGCCAAGCCAAGTCTTGGGTGAAAAATTGATCCAATCCATTTTTCTCAAAATTGATCACAAACAATTCAAAGTCATCCATCCATAAGCATGCTCAAACAAGTAATTTATTCAAAACATGCTCAAAATCAATTTACCCAAATTTTACCCTAAAATATTTCATGCTTAAACAAGGCTCCATGATACCATTGTTGGTTTCTATAGATGTCCCAAGATCAAATTAAGCCATGAAATAGAATGAATACAACAAAGAAATGTGGCGGAAACACACTTACATTGATCGGATTGGATGTGATGCTCAACAAAAATTTTCTCCTTCCAAGTCCTTTTTGAGATTCGGCCAAGGTGGTTTGTTGAAGATGATCTACAAGCTCCAAGCTTTAATGGAAATCCATGCTCTAAGATAAGCTTCCATATCACCTTGTTTGATCCTTTGATTGTGCTAGCAAATGAAGAAACAAAATCAAAATTTCCCTTCAATGGAGCTCACGGTTTTAGCAAGAAAATGGAGAGAGAGAGAGTTCTCTGTTTTTCCAATATTTGTTTTCCAAAAATCGTATGAAAAACAATTACCAAATTTTGGTAAATAGCTTACAAAATCAAAGCCAATTTTGGCTCCAAAATTGTAATAAATGCTCTCAACAACTTGCATCATGAATAGTGACATCATGTCACTCACAAAAAGTGACTTTGACATCTATCACCTTTAAATGACAAGTAATGTGATTCATGATGTGACTTGTGGGCCCCACTTTAATTCAAAATGCGAGTGGGCCCGCAAACACTTCCGGGCTCGGTTTCGCTAATTCAAAATTAACAAACTTCCGTCGCGACGTAATTAAATAATTATGCCTAGCGAAATTATTATTCACATCGCTAACGAATTAATTCTAAATTAACTCGTTTGCCTGAATTAAAATCTAATTTTAATTCCGCGTCGAAATCCAATTTCGTTTAATATATTGAATATATTATTTTGTCGATTAATTCCAAATTAATCTTTCTCTCTCTTCAAATAGTACTTTATCCAAGATAAAATGTCTCCGCGATTAATCCCAGATTAATCATGCTCGAATCATACATCATCGGTGGATCTTCGGGAAGCGACCCAAGAGATCCCCAGATATGTTGCTAGTAAATATGGTCGTCGGACTATCCGAACACGTGTGTACCTCGTACTATATTTTTACCGATTTACGAGACAAGGTTGGCTTCTAGCAAAGCGCCATGCCTACCCAATTCTCCAGAAATATTCTTAATGGAATATACGATCTATATCAGGAGTAGTATACCATAGTATTACGTATTACGATCCAGTATCGGATGTCACGAGCAAGGCCTTGGGCTGGATAGTGTCTGCCCCGTACGAAGCACATATCGGATATCAAGCAACTAGTCTCTTTGAATCGGATAATCATAACCTTGTCATATTATCCCGATGGTTGCAACACAATAGAGAACCAGTTCTGAATCCCTGCGTGATCATCATCTCCATATGTCTGAAGTGATACTTCCGTCTTGACATCATATCCAATACACTACGATTCTCGATAAACCTAGAAGAGGCATGCACAGAACCTGTTAAAGCTCTGGATGACGAAAACCAAAGTTTACCAATTGTCGCAAGTACTAGCGATGCAAGTCTCAGGTTCAGACCAAATACACATACCCTGAAGCGGACTCTCATAGACACATATACATACTACCAATGGGATTCCGTGGGGTCTATCCAGAGCGAAGCTATTTTCCATACCATCGGTAAAACACAACCTCTTATCACTCTTGCATAAGTATCCAATACTTAAATATATGAGAACTATGTCGTTATGCCCTCACAACGCGCACAAGTGCAATACTAGTCTATTCTGCATTATTGATTTCTAATCTCGATAATACTACGACTAGGGATATTTAATGATTAAACCTTTATGGATTGATACTGTCTCATATCATCTCAATCCGGAATTAATTATAAGGACTTTTACCATTTATATATCAAAGTAAATAAATTATAAAACGGTAAAAGGCAATTTCATTACAACATAGTTAATTTTGTACAAAAACACAATGTCTTTTACAAACAGTGACGCTATGGGTCATAGCTGTCCAACAGCCGGTTCGTTTTTCACAATAAGATTGACATCTTCATGAGGTGAGATCAGAGACCCATACCCCCAGGTTGTTTTCTGACTCTCTCCGACTTACGCAGTTCTTGTGTATTCGAAGATTATGGTACAGTTTCATCCCTGATGAACTGTTTGTGTTTCGTTGAGGAATTAGTGCCTTGAACAATATTAGTTCGATTTTCATCGAGTTTTACTTTCCTCCCACTTACCACTGCATATAGGTATTCCTCTTAGGAAAACCGCATGGAGAGCAACAATTAAATTATTCTCTTGTGAGTTGTATAAGTACTATACTTTGGTTTCCCTAGGATAACCTACAAATTAGGCACTTATCTAATTTGGGTTCTAGTTTGGTATCATCCAAACATATGCCTAGCATTCCCAAATCTTCAGGAATGAGAAAACCGGATTTCTTTCCTGTTCATATCTAATATGAAGTATGTCTAACAGATTTTCATGGAACCTTATTCAAAATAAGTATTGCACTGTTTAATGAGTATCCCTAGAAGGAAAATAGTAGCTCAAAGCGACTCATCATTAATCTTACTATGTCCAACAAGGTTTGGTTTCTTTGTTCGGACACACCGTCTAATTGAGGTGTTCCGGGAGGAGTCCATATTGAAATAATACTATACTCTTTCAAGTAATTGAGAAACTTATTGCTTAAGTATTTTCATCATGGTCCAATCGTGATGTTTTAATACTCTAGCTAGTCTGTCTGTCTACTTCGTGTCGAGACTCTTTGAATTTATCAAAAGTTTCTGATTCATGTTTCAAAAGAAACACATAACCATAACGCGATGCCACAGCCGTAAAGGTTACGAAGTGTTCATATCCACCTCTAGCCTAGCTAGATATGGGCCCACTTACGTCACTATGAACGAGGGCTAACAGATCGGTGGCACTTGTACTTTTACCAAGTAAAATGTGTTTTATGCACTTTGCCTAATAAACTAGATTCGTAGACATTATTTGAATTAGAATCAAATCCGTCCTAGTTCCCACTCTTCGAAAGTGTGGATATACGAGTCTTGTTAATGTGTCACAGGCAACAATGCCACATATAGGTCTCAACTGATTTATTCAGTTTGAGCTATTTCTTTGTCATGTCATACATATGAGATTCATTTATATTCTAAATATAAATACTGTTATTCACATCTAAAGTGTTTACCTCAATATCATCTTTATAAAATAAAACACTTAGTGTTCTAGAATATAAAGGTATACCCGCTACGGGTTAAACTTAGATATAGAGATAATGTTTCTAGTCAAACTAGGTACATTTTAACAGTTTACTAATTTAGGTACATACCCAAAGGGTAGTTCCTAAACTTAGGTTTCTACGGTTTAAACAGCGACTCTCGTCTCGTTTTCGACTCGCAGGTCAATCTCATCCGAAGCCAGTCTCCTGCTTATCAACATATCCCGCACATCAGTACATATATTTATGTACCACATCTAGTATCAAAATACAATTTTGAAACTAGTAGTGAACAAGTTTATGACAAACATGCTTGAAGCGGAGCCTTTGTTGGTTTCTAAGGTGGTCCAAAGATCAATATAAGCAATGAAAAAAATGAATAATCATAAGAAGTATGGCGGAATCATACTTACAAAGAACGGCTTTTGGATGCGAAGATCAACAAAAATTTCCTCCTTGCTTGATGTATTCGGCCAAGGCTTGTTTTATTGAAGAATATGAACAAGCTCCAAGCTTCCAAAGGATTCCAAGCTCTAAGTTCGGTTCCTTATCACCTGTATTGATCCTTTTAGTGTGCTAGCAAGATGGAAGAAAGAAAACAATTTTCTTTCTCTTAGAGGAGGTCACGGCAATGACCAACATGAGGGAGGGAGAGAAAGAGTTTTTTTCTTTTGTGTTTTGTTTTTCAAAAAAAACAATAATGAAAAATCCTTTTCCAAAATTTGGTATATCCTTTCCAAAAAGTCAACCAAAATTTTGGAGCAAAAAATCTCATTAAAGACACTCAACCACTTCTATCAGAATAGTGACTGCATGTCACTCACCAAGAAGGTGACTTGACATCTATCACAAAGTGACAACTGATATGACTTGCGATGTGACTTGTGGGCCCCACTTTTATTCAAAATCGAAGTGGGCCCGCAAACATATTTCGGGCTCGGGTTCGTTAATTCCTAATTAACGAATTTTCCGTTGCGACGTAATTAAATTAAATTAAATTAAATAATTATGTCTAGCAAAATACTATTCACATCGCTAGCGAATTATTTCTAAATCAATTCGTTAGCCCGAATTAAAAATCCAATTTTAATTCCGCGTCGAAATTCAATTTCGTATAATATATCAAATATATTATTTTATCGATTAATTCCAAATTAATCGCTCTCTCTCTTCAAATAGTACTTTATCTCAGATAAAGTCTCTCCGCTATTAATCCTAGATTAATAAAGTTCGAATAATACGTCATCGGTGAATCTTCGGGAAGCGACCATTGAGATCCCTGGATATGTTGGCAGTAAATCCAGTCGCCGGACTATCCAAACACGTACGTACCTTGTACTACGTTCTTACCGATTTACGAGATAATGTTGGCTTCTAGCAAAGCGCCATGCCTACCCAATTCTCCAGAAATATTCTTAATGGAATATATAATCTATGTCAGGCGTAGTATACGTAGTATTGTGTATTGCGATCCAGTATCGGATGTCACATGCAAGGCCTGGGGCTGTAATAGGTCTGCCATGTTGGATAATATGACCCATAGCGTCACTATTTGCACAGATCATTGTGTTGTTGTAGCAAATTAACTATGTGACAAGGAAATTGCACTCTCATCATTTGTGATTAGATCACCTTAGATATATAAATGAAGAGAGGTCCCTATGATTAGTTCCTGGACTGAGAATGATATGAGACAGTATCAGTCCCCGAAGGATTAATCATTAAATATCCCTAGCGGAGTATTAGTAGTATTATCGAGACTGACTCGATAATGCGGAATAGGCTAGTATTGCACTTGTGCGCGTTGTGAGGGCACAACGGCATAATTCTCATATATATATGTATTGGATACTTATGCAAGTGCGATATGAGGTCGTGTTTCACCGATGGTACGGGAAACAGCTTCGCTCTGGATAGACCCCTCGGAATCCCATTGGTATTATGAATATGTGTCTATGGGAGGCCGAAATCAAGGTAGGTGTGTATAGTCTTAACCTGAGACTTACATCGCTAATGCTTATGACAATCGATATACTTTAGTTGAGGTCGTCTAGGACTCTAACCGGTTCTGTGTACGCCAATGCCGGGTATATTGAGAATCGTAGTGTATTGGATGTGATGTCAGACGGAAGTATCACTCCAGTCATAGTGGAGATGATGTCACGCAGGATACGGTATTAGTGCTCTTAAGTGCTGCGCGGCCATCGGGATATTATGACAAGGTCATGTATATCCGATTATAGAGACTAGTTACCAGACATCCGACATGTGCTTCGTACGGGCAGACACTTATCCAGCCCCAGGCCTAGCACGTGACTATCTGATACTGGCCGATATACACAATACAATCGTATACTACGCTTGATACAGATCTTAATATTCTTAGATGGATATGTCCGGAGAATTGGGTAGAGACTTGGTGTTTTGCTAGGAGTCGACCTTGTCTCGTAAATCGGTTAGAACGTAGTACTTGGTACGTACGTGATTCGGATACTCCGACGACCGTATTTACTGCCAACTTATCCGGAGATCTCATGGGTCGCTTCCCGATAACCCACGATGACGCACAACTCGCACTCTTGAATAATCTGGGATTATATAGAAGAGAGAGAAAATTAATCTAGGATTAATTACGGAGAGATATTTTATCTAGGATAAAATATCGTCTAGAGAGAGATAACGATTAATTTGGAATTAATCGAATTAAATTAATATATTCGATATATTAAACGAAATTAGATTTCGACGCGAAATTAAAATTAGATTTAATTCGGGGCGAACGAATTAATTTAGAATTAATTCGTTAGCGACGTGAATAGTGAATTCGCTAGGCGTAATCATTTAATTACGACGCAACGGAAAAATCGTTAATTTGGAATTACGAACCCGAGCCCGAGTGTGATTGCGAGCGCATTCGTATTTCGAATTCGAGTGCGGCGTCACAAGTCGCATCAAGCGTCAAATCATTCGTCACGTCAAGCGTCAAATCAAATGTCACTTTGAGTGATGTGATATGATTGATGTGATTGATTGACTGATTGAAAAGACAACTTGTGACATTTGAGTGATGTAAGTTGTTGGAATAGTTATAGTTGTTGGAAGTATATCATTGACTTTTTGAAAGCCAAAATTGTGTATATCCTTAATATATTGGAAAATATATAAGTAAGTTTTTACACTTTCAACTAACTTAACACATTTTCTTCTCTCTCATTTTGCTATCTTCTCTCACGCCCATTTGCTTAGAAGCTCACTGGTTTGGAGCCATAAATGGCGTGAACTAGGGAAGCAAGAGTTGGGTTTTCATGGTGAAAAATCCAAGTGCTAGCACACTACGAGTCTTGCGAAGGTGGTAGGGAGGTTCGACCATGAGCCGGGATCCGTCGGACGAGGCTTGGAGCTCCGTTTTCTCAGCTCAAATCTGAAATTCGTGGACAGTGGACTGCTGCAGTTCATGCGCCAAAACAGTGAGTTTTTGGGCTTCAATCGTCTCCAAATCGACTCAACTGATCGATGTGGAGTATTCCGCTACCTCCGTTGGTGTATTCACGCATGTTTTCATGACTTGTATGATCTTGGGACCAAATGTAATTTAACCAACAATGGTATCAGAGCCTAGGTTCAAGCATGAAAAATGTAGGGCTTAAAATTGGGTAAATGTTTGTTGAGCATGATTTGAATAAATTGATTGTTTAAGTATGCTTATAACATGTCTAATTGCATTTTGGTTGGACCAATTTGTTGAAAATTGATTTGGAATAATTTTCCCCAAAATATTGATGTTGGCCGAATATGATGATGATTTTGGTAATTTGGAATTTTTGATTTTGATTCATTGGATGAGTTAGATTCATATAGGATAATGTTAATTTGAATCAATTGGATTGGATTTGGAATTGAAATAAAATCCCAAATGTAATCACCTTGGCCGAATGTACTTAAGCCTTTAATGTCTTGGATTTTTGATTTTATGAACATTGGATGTGTATGAAATCATTTGGGAAGTTAATACGTTTGTCGATTGTGGTAATTAATCGGATTGAATTCAAATCGGACACAAATAACCTTCCTTGGCCGAGACTTAGAAGCATGCAATATGGTTTGATTTTCAATTTGTGTGTGGACATATAATAATGAAATGAGCATGATTAATTAGACTAATATGGTGTTTTAGAAATATTGATTTAGTTGATTAATCATGTAATGCACTTTAGTAATTAAATTGCTAAATTGGATTATGTAATTTAATTATTTGAGGCCTTAAATTGGATTGGGCTATTAATGTTGTAATTGGGCCTATGGGCTTGATTTATCAAGTTGGGTTTAGGCCAAATGGATTGGATCCAATTGGGCCCAAAACCTTAACCATAAAGCCCAAATGCAACTAATGAACCTTTAAGTTCAATTGGGCCTAATGGGCCAAGATTGATTTATGGGCTTATGGGGTAAATCCCGGATTGGACTTTGGTTATCGGTTTGACCCGAGTTGACCAAAAGTCCACGCCTTAAGAAATCAATTAAAAGCCCATTGGACTTTAATGAATTGACGTTGGACGTTAATCGGTCTTTGAGACGCGTTACGATTAAATTGGAATTTAAATCGTAAAAGGTTTATTAAATAAAGTGTGTGTGATATTAATTTGGAATTGAATATTGAATTAGTATTAAATACATGTTAAATTAGATTTAATGATGTAGTTTAATTAATTCATGAATTCGTAATTTTAAATACTTATTCGCAAAAACGAGTTTGACTCGAACAAAATCAAATCGTTTTTTGAACATTGGATGATCACTTAATTATCAGATTAAT
>SKCR01030088.1:0-43105 GCA_019454045.1 Zanthoxylum bungeanum
ATATACACGCCATATGCCTATAAGTTACGTTTTACGTTTCGTATCCTCATGTTATGAATATACATTTTCAGCTTATGCTTACGTGCTATAGGATTTCAGTTATGTTTATGTTTTAGTCCATGTTTACAGTTTTCAGTCTATAATATTTTTTCGAATGTCATATTTATAGTTTTCAATTGACGTACTCTATAAGTCATGTTTGCAAGTCATGTTTAGTTTACAATCTATGTTTTCAGCTTTTATGTCAAGTTTATAAGTTTTCATTTATCGTGTATACGTTTTCCCATTTTCATGGTTTCAAGTTTTCAGTTGACGTACTTTATATTTTCCAAGTGTCATGTCATATTTTATATTTTCATGAGATATGTTTTTAGTTCATGATTTCTATGATTTTCACGTTTAAGATTTCAGTAAATAATTTACAAAAACAAGTAATAAAATATTTTCCAAATCACTAGTAGAGTATCGTCTCCTCATGTTTAGCATCCCCAATTTGCTCATGATGTCTCATGGGGCACTAATCACCCCATGGGCTTATTCATGTTCATATTCATATTCCCCTTTTACGCGGTGTTAGGTCCTGCTAAGTAGGTTTCACGCCCTCGGGTTACGATACTAGTGACATTTTCAGTTAATGTTTAAGATTTCAGTTCATGATATATTCTCAATTTATGTTTGTAATGCTTACATTTCAGTTTATGATAATGATTTTAGCTCACCTTATGTTTTCATTACGTGATTTATTTTTTAAGTTCATGATTATATTTTACACTTTGCAGTTGTATTTTTACGTTTCCAGTAAAGCAGTTTCTAATTGACATTTTATTGTCTTCAGTCATGTACTCATGTTATGTTTTCAAGTTGACATTATACAGTCATGTTATTTTTTTTAATTGGCATATTCCAGTATTCATGTCGAGATTTCACTTTAGGTCAAGATTACAATTTTCAGTTTAAGTTGACATTTTCAAGTCATATTTTACAATTTTCAGCTTCATGTTGATGGTTACAGGTTATGTCTGTTTGGGTTTTGGGCGATGGGCGCAGCGGAAGCGCGGTTCAGGCGAAATCATATTTTAAAACTTTTTCAAATTACCGAATAAATTATTCAATATCTAATATGAATAATTTATTCATATTTCACCTAAACATATTTATTCAATATCAAATATTGACATAAACATAGTTGAAACTTCGAGAAATTTTTACGAAAATAGATTTTCTGCAAAATGACGCAAAACGTATTTTTGATTGAACCGACCACCCGACACTTATGAAAACTGCCCAGGTCAGCTCCAATAGTGTCGGGCAGTTCATGGGCTACCTAAATAGTGACGGATTCACTGTTTGGACAGCAGTCACCCGATTGGCTCAAAATCCACCTAGTAACGCGGTTTTTGGCCGTTTTCACTTATTTCAAGTCGGAAACACTTTCCGGCAATTGTTCCAACTCCCAAAACACATCCAAAATATTTAAAAGACAAAAATTTCTTCACAAAATCATATTCATTTCCAGGTCAAAACAGAAAACGAAATTGTCCAATTTTTCATGTTTTAAATCCAATCTTTCAAGACTAAATCAATTAATCTCAACACCAATTGAGTCCCACCACACATGAACAACTCTAGAATAATTATAGGCTATCTAAGTGTGGATCAACAACTCTAGAATGACAACAATTCATCAAATGAACAAATTGAGTGAATATTACAATAATTCCACACAATATACTTCACATATGCTTCAATCACCTCCAATTCATTCACAAAACAACAAAACCCCAAATTTTTCAGATTTGAAGAACCCTAGAACCCTTCTAGATTGTCAAGAAATAAGAAACAAGATTTCTAGGCTTTGAGTTTTTGAAGACTTACTTTAAATCTTCAAAGTTCCTTAAGCTTTTACTTGATTTTCCTTCAAATTTGTGCTTGAATCATCAAACATCAATGAAAACCCATTTTAATTTTTGTTATTTGAAGCTTTCGGCAGTAAGGTAAGTGAAGAAAGAGAAACAAATTTTCTTTCTTTAAATAACGAGTGTTGACCGAAATTGTGTAATAAATGAAGGGCAATTTTGTCTTTTTTTCAATTTTAATCAAATTAAAAACAATAATTAAGCTTTAGGTGGACCAATCAAATTGTCACACATTTTGCTTATTAAATACATGCCAAGTGTCCAAATAATAATTGGACAAATCCATAACATTTATGGAAAAGGTTTGACTAATTAATTATTGAAATATTTAACAATTAAATGTTCAAAAATCAATTAATGTAATTATTATTATATATATATTTTTATTTACAATAAATAACAAATACATATATTTATGACATGTGTCAAAATCTCATTTGACAAATAATTAATGTGTGTCTAATCGTATTATGTATCAAATATAAATACACAATAATTATTAGCAGACAAAATCCCCTAATGCATGTGTTATCGTTTAATCGATTAAATGATCCGGATTAACTCATTTAATCTGGTGAAGTATTATGAATTATCTGTATTATTCATATCGAGTTGCCAAGTGCTCAATAAGCACACTTCATATTATGAGACTCTCTAAGTTTAGGTTTATCCATCACGAAATCCAATTTCGTGTCCACAATCCACCCACTCATTAATTATGACGACCACAGATAATCTCGTTAAACTATACAAGTCGAGGTCATTGTATACGTATAATCTATCTGTTACAGACAATTCATATTATACCTGGAATATAGATCAGAATGTCAAATCTGTTTGGTATAATACAGTCGACTTTCAATTTAAGATCTCTAAATAACACTCGAAAGTAATTTCCGAAGTTATACCACGGTCATGGATTTACTAGATCGTAAACACGTGCTGGATGCCTATGCCATGTACACAGGACTGGCGGATCCCATCTTGATACGCACAAGTTATCATGAGCATCAATTCACACCCAACGAACAGAAGTAGGTCTGATCTAAATAGATCGGTGACGTGACTGCCATCAAAGTGTGGATGATAACTCATATATCCCACTGTGGTATCTCAAGTCGAAGGACCACTATGCTCGCTCAACTCGAGAATATTCCTATTGACGTTGATGTAGCATCTATGAGGAAATCATCAGTCGGTCGTTCAGTGTCTTATCAAATAAATACCTACATGTCTAGTCTATACGAGTCTCCCGAGACTCATGGTTCATTGGGATAAACCATGGACCGAGTCACGATATATGACATGTACTGGTCTCAGCGGATTTTACCAACCGACTCGTGTTAGTAAATTTGACCAGGAACTATATTTAAGTATATACAACTAATAGTGTGCTTCACAATGTCAATTACAAACTACGTTGTAACTGGCACTATACTGTAAATCCTATGGTCTTTATCTAATATACACGTATCACTGAACCAGATTCAGTTTCGATCTAATCATAATCAGAAATCTAATCTCAATTAGATCGAATAAGCGTATAAAAGACAAGGGTGCTACCGTTAAATTAGTAATATTATGGAAAATATAATTACTCGTATTTATGAATCAGACATAAATACGATCCGGATTGACACTCCGAGCACCAACCCTAACAATGTCGTGATTTCAGGTCATGACATGTTTCATGTTTTCAAGTCAGGTTATAGTTTCCGTACATGTTATTATATTATAGTTTTCATCTATGTTATAGGTTTAGTTCATATTATGATTTTATTTGTATGTATACGATTTATCTATGTCTATGATCCAAGTTTGACGTAATTTTCCAGTTATTTATGTATATAATATCATGTTATTATTTTTACGTTCACTCAATAGGTTATTGAAATGGCCTAACTCACCCTCACTTTTAGTTTTGTATTGTAGATTTCATGCATGCAAAGAACTAGTTTGGGGACAATGGACACCAACTGTGGTCATTAGGGTCAGTCGCTAGGTGCAGTGTCAATGGTCCATACACTGTAGTTTCACGTTAGTCCATGTGGCCGCATTTCATTAGTTATGTAATTCAAGTTCTGATAAATATATTTAAGCACTTCATGTGTAATAATGCAAGTTTATAGTAAGTTAATAAGATAATGCATGTATGTGTAGGACAAATATAAGTCAATAAATTGTTCACTTCATGTTAGACATGTATAAGACATGGGTAGCCAAGTTGTGTACGTATAAGTCATTAGGCTCAGAAAGATGGCTTCACCGTCTCCTGCCGGTCGCTTCTCGAAAATAATGGGACTTGACAGAGATTCGCAAAAGATTCATTCTGTTGTTTCAATTGTTATGACTTATAAGTTCTTTTTATTTTTAATATCTCACATCGTTTGAGAAAAAAGTCAGTGAAATATTTATAAATGATCAATTCTAAAGCGGATAATATCATATTTTTTGGGCGACTTGTTATCATTCTATACCGCAATATGTTGCCTCTAAATTCTTGTCGGAAAAAACATGATAAAGTAGGAATATTTTTAGGTATATGTACAATTTTTTTGTACAGAGATCCATACCTGAGAATTAAGAGAAAATGATATTTGGACTTTCAATATTTAGGAAAAGAGAACGAAATATAACTTAATTTAGCATATTTACTATGCATTCTCACTTATAATTTTTTTGAAAAATAGATTGACCATATTAATCATTTAATTATTAAAATTATTGACGGCGGATTTTGGTCTCAGGGGCAATAATGGAATATTACTCCCGAGACAATCCTCCCTCAATAGTGAATTTGTTTGGTTATGGGGGACCAAAGCAAACTTAGCAAAAGATAAATAATACGCCAATCGACAAAGAGATTTAACGTGGTTCGGTGGATCTTGGTCCGACCTACGTCCACGGACACAAAAAGGATGATACTTTTATTACTCAAACACGCTTCTCAGCTCTGCTTCTTGTTTTTTACAAGTCTGATGGTAATGATTCTGATGATGATTCTTAATGCTCTCCAATTGTCCCTCTCATTATGCACACTCTACCCTTCTATTTATAATAGTGTATAAATCAGATTCATTCTCCTATAAGAATTTCCTAATTGAAACTATTTCATTTTCCCATAAGGATTCCTAGTCAAAACTATTCACTTTTCCCATAAGGATTCCTAATCAAAACTACCTTTACTTTCTTTATCCTACTAGGACTATGTCTCACCAGTTTTCCCCATGAAAATAGGATAACTTGTCGTCTTATCCGCAAGAATAGGGTGTCATCTTCCGGAGCACGCCTCGCCATATGCTCGGTCTTCATGAGGTCGGTCATAATAGTCATTTGAGCTGAGAATGCTGTTGTCGATCTTATAATGCCCGGTCATCCGATCTTATGTGTTCGGTTACAGATCATAAGTGCTCGGCCCCTAACTCATGTGGTCGGGTCGGTATTAATGATCTCGATCAAGAAGGGAGTTACCCTTTTACCTCTGCCGTGCTGCTTAAATACCATAGTGCCTAAAAAACACCATCAACAAAAATAAACAAAAACTATTAAGAAATATGGAATTAGATGTCTTTTTTGAAAGGAGAAATTATCATTCGTTTATCCATTATTAACCTAAAGTATAAAAATTATTTATCTATGTAGTAAGAAAACAATCAAGGATGATGACACAAGAAAGTACCCACAAGTCAAATGATAAAACCATAACTTACGCACCATCAAAATAAAAGAAGTGATATTGCAGATGGTGTCGTATTCAATGGTGACAAATTGCTAACCTCATATTTTTGGCTGTATGTTATTTTATACAAACAAAAATATTGACTGTGATAAGTATTCTTGCTTTGTTATTTTGTCTGTCAGTACAATCTAAATCAAATCAAAATTTTCTTTTCCAAAGTACATGGTCCCGGTGGTTTGGTGCAGGTTTTTCATTACTAAACTCGCACCCACATATGTGAATAAATTATCAAATCCGCACCATACACACTGCGGGTTTTAATTTTTATTACCAAACTCACACCCACATATAAAAATAAATTACCAAACCCGCATTAGTACGTACTTAACGAATTTAAAATATTAAATTCTCTTGTATTCTTAATAATATAATTAAAAAATTTATTTTTAATTGTTAGCATTTGTTTTTCATTTGACATGTACAGCATGCAATGTCTATATTTACAGTACATAGATAACAACATGCAAAAATTGACTCCTAATTTTTGTTTCATAATATGTAATTATGTATAGCACACGATAATTGTATATGCTTATAAATAGGAATTTGTATGAAAGACTCGGTATTATATGTTTATTTTTTCATATAAAAAATTTGCTGCCCAATATTTGGGATACGATTACATTATCACAATTTTTTAAATTACCCTAAAAATGTTAATTAAAAAAAATGACTTTTGCGGGTATGCGGATACCCGCAGCGGATATCCGCATATTTTACTTAAATATCAAACCCGCGCCGCACCCGCAGCGAGTTTTGCTTTAAATTACCAAACCCGCTAATATATTTACCAAATCATACCCATTACGGAAGAGTTTTGCGGGTTTGCGAGTTTGCGGGTAAAATCCCTAATCCCGATCATACCCTTCTTGTCTTTTGATTGTCGAATAGATTCATTGTTTTTGCATTATGTTATTATTTTATAGTAAATTATGATCATTATCATTCCCACCAAAATTAAGCTCAAATTTAAAAAATATAACCATTTTCAAATTATAAAAAATACTTTTTATCCCATAACTAATAATAACGAATATTTTACACTAAATTTAGTTATGAATATTTTTGCATTATTTCAGGTTCCAATAATTCCTCTGGGCATGAATAGTGACCATGCATTTGCAAATTTTGAAGTGACAGAAAATGTACATATTATGATGCATTTACAGTTGATGTGAACCCCGTTTTTCACCATTATTGCGTGGGACAAGAGGAATTTTATTGATATGTCACTTCAAAATTTCTTATTTTTGAATAACACGTATGACTTCCAAAATCTTGCAGAAGAGTTCCGACGCTTCAATATGTAATGAGATTGTTGAATATTAAAATACCAAGAGATTGAAGAATGCAAGTGATATGCTTATTACCTACAAAAACATTTTTTCAAGGCTTAAAAAACGAACTCTCTAAATTCGAATACGGATTTGAAAATCAGATCATGAACCCTACACCACCAAACAACATCCCCTAGACATTCCTAAACAATGAAACTGAAACTGAAATATTTGACTCTTATTCCGAAAACTTGGACACACTAAACAATAACAGTTAATGAAACGATACAATCATCTTTCATTATTCCTCAAAGATGTCGTAAAAGAACTTCTTAAAGAGCTGCATGTGACGGGTGTCTAAGTTTATAATCAATGACAAGCTCCCATCATTGCTTGGACTTGAATACAAATGAGCTACTCCTTCAAAATATGTGTTCACAAGCCTCACAAATACAGGTTTCCCCCATCCGAAATCTGCATCATACACTGGCATATTTACCAGATTGACAAAATTGAAGTTGGGGCACTTGTAAGTGTTGGCTCCTCTCCTAACAACCGTTGGATCAGGTTGTTGCTTAATATAAGCCAGGGCCGACTTTAAATACTCATCATCCATCCGCTTTAATGCTTTATGAATTCTTTCAACTGTACGATTCAACGATTTGGATTGAATAAAACCTGATGATTCAATCAATGCGGTTGTGAAAATTACATTGCCGAAATACCCAGATGGGAGTGGTGGGTTCAATCTAGATCGTCCATCTGTCGGAAAATGCAATTTACTGGCTTGATCATCAGACAATCCACGTGCTTTGCACACGCAATGCCAGATATGTGCTGCTAGAATCGCCGTCCTACTGTACTTGACATTGGGTTCATGATCGTTCTTACATTTTTCTTTAAGGGTGTTAATTTGATCTGGTGATAATTTAAGGATCGCAGTACAAATGGATCCTGGATTTTCTGTAGGAGTATTAATGGAAGGAGGTGTGTCGTATTCAATGTGATGAAATGTAGGAGAAATTGGAACCCCAACACTGAGTAGAGTTCGATCAAAGAATGGTGGTGGAATGCCATTTGGAGCATTACGTGTAATCTCAGCCCATGAGTTGATGAAATAGTACGCTGAAAGTCCATCTACCAATACATGATTCAATCTAAATCCAATACATATGCTTCCACACTTGAATTGAGTTACCTAGTCAACACACAATATAATAAAATTAATTAAAAATGGGAAAAATATCAAAATCCCTCTCGTGAAATTAAACGAAAACATATGATGTTTTAAAATTAAGTAAAATCATATGATGTTTTAAAATTAAGTAAAATCCACGTACAAATAGTGTTTTGCTATAAATAATTTTGTTCTTGTTGCCTCCGAGATGTGTGGCTTGATGGTAAAAGATTTAGAATTTCATTGTCAAGTAATGAATTCCAGTCCAGAGATGCATTTTCTTGTAAAAACCTAAGATAATTGGAAGTTTTACCTGCTCCGCTAAAGCTCGAGCATAATGATTTGGCTGCGGGATTTCCAAAAAAATTGGTTATTGTTATAGAAAATGAGGTGGAGATTACATTCGAGACATCTCATTCTGAATTAGTCTCAAACTTATCTTATCCCGATTATGATTTAAGATGAAAGATCATCTAAAATCCCGATCGATTTCTTGAATCGAGACGAAAAATCATCTGAAATCTCAAACTAAATGACTAAGAATCCTAAAACTCAATGAATATTATTGACTTTTAAACATGAAAATGTGGTTAGCTTAATTTTTTTTTTTTTTTAAAAAAAATGAAAGAAAATTTTCACCTATGACATAGAGGAGCAACTTAAAAACAAGTCACAAGAATCAAATTGAGTAAGAGGATGAGTTATTATTTACAAAAATAATAGACATACATATATTTATCTCGAAAATAACTACTCTTCTATCATTGTAGCTACAATGATTACTGTAGCAATCACTGCAGCTATAGGGAGAGATGTGTAGTTATTTTCGGGATAAATATATGTATATGTATATGTATCACTTCCCTATAATTTAATGTACCTGTGTCATCATAAGTGGTTTATGATATACATCTTTTGTATCTCAACAGTTGGAACAAGCGGCAAATGTAACATCCCAGATTTTCGGGACTGTTCTAGTAGATTCCCAGACTGACGATATAGTCTTGTAATAGAATGATAATGAAGGATAAGTGTTTAAGTGATGGAATATGGATCAGAATAATATGAAACGAATATTCGTCGCGTTGAAAAAACGTGGGGACCAGGAATCAGTTACACGATTTTTACTATATGCGTAACGTTTTCAGTTTTGGGCACGAAATTAGCAAACGAACTCCGATCGAGTTGATTCTTGAACCATCGGACTCGTTTTTCTGAGACGAACAACTTTTGTGTTGAACACATTTCGAGAATCGCATCAGAAGGGCTTCGAAAGTGGTAATTTCCGAAAATACCCTTAGAAGTGGGGGCATTTTAGTCATTTCCAGATTTTAAGATATTTGTGTTTTTTATTATTATTATTATCAGCATATACAGAAAGTTAAAAAAAAAAAAGAAAAAAAAAAAAAAGAAAAGAAAGCAGGGGACGTTTGACGCGAGAGAGAGAGAGAAAGGAGTTCGCCGGCGAGCTTCTGGCCGGCGTCTGGACGGCGCACCGGTGGCGATGGAATCGTCTGGTGACGACGTTCACGATGGTAGCCGGCGATCGCTCAGTCGGCAGCGAACGGCGACGCAGGAGAGAGGGAGATCAGGCGCGAGTTTGGGTCGTCCGATCCCGGCTCGTCGCTTCGAACCACGGCCCGAGCCACCTACCAAATCGAAGCCCTCGACGAGTTCTACAAGTATGTGGTGTTGATTTTACCGAACGGCGGCCGGTTGCACGCGAAACGAGGAGAGAAGTGGCGGTGAACAGTAAACCCACGACGAACAGTAGCTCCGATCGAAATTCAGATCACACCAGCGCGTTCGTATGGCCGTAGGGAGTCCGAATATGGCCTATGAATTTCGGTACGACTCCGATTAGAAATTGTTATTTTAAAGTGTATTGTTTTATATTCGGATGTTTCCGGTAGTTGCGTAGTGTAGCGAATTAGCCTGAAATAAATTGAATATGTTTTAATATGTTAAAACGATTAATGTGGTAGAATCCGGGGAGAAACGGAGTAGAATTGATCGATCCGGTAGGATTAGCGAGTTTCCGGTAAAACGGAGTTTCTCGCACGAATGAGCGTAGATGACCGTAACCATGGTTAAGATGTAAATATGATATTGCGAGGGTAATTAAGTCTTTCTGGATAGGTTCGGAGGGTTCGAGACCCTTCCGTAGCGTTTGCGGAAACTTTTCCGCAAGTTTTGCCGCAAACGCGTAAAATGAGAATCTGAGCCATCTAGCTAGTTTAGAACAGTATATGAGCACATAGTACAGTAATGAAGTTGATCAGTAGAATCAGAGAGGATTCGTGTATTACGAGAAGGATCCGAAGTTTATTTTAGAATTGTCCAAAGTTCCGCAAATAGCGGTTCTGATTACGTTTTATGATTTGTTTTGACAGATCGGTCCAGGTTCGGAGTGTCCGCGAAGCCAGGTAAGTAACTCATGCTGTGAGTACTCGATAGATTTAACAATGTTCGAAATTAGTAATATATAAAAGTTGTATAGTTATATGCATGAAATCTGTTTATATATAAAGATGAACGTAGAATAAAGAAGCAGATGTGTTTATATACATATATAGATAAGGACAAGCAATTATCAGCAGAGGTATGAGCAAAAGATAAGTATGAGCATATAGAAGTATAGAGGTACATTTGTAGGTATAAACCAGTATGTATATTTAGATAAGAGCATATGAACAATGTCATGTTTATGATTAATTAAACGAGACTTGGGTTTGGGGGTTGTAGAAAACTACACCCTAGGAAATGAGACTAAAGTTTAGAAAATGACAATTGTGAGAAGTAACTGTATACGTTCAGTGTATGTAGAATGATACAAGAACAAGAATACGAGTATATACATGTATAAACAAGAGTATCCGGCGCGTGGAGAAATAAGTAAGTATATATATATATATATATATATATATAAATTGTTTGTATGTATTTGAATAAGCCTATTGCTGGGATAGATGTTCTAGTATGATTATAATTGATTAGAGAGATATGGAAATGAATGAATAAGTAAACTTTATATTTTTAAGTCATATATTCGTTTATAATGATCGATTGTGTGTATGAATGTAAATTATACATTATATTGTTTGTGAGCTATCAGTAAGGTAAGTTATAGAGGTAAGCTAAGTTATGGTTTGAATGTGTGTAAGTATACTGAGAATAGTATAAATATATAGAATGTGAGATGATTTGAGATATATGAGCATGTGTTTTAGAAATGATTTTTATGCTAGGATGCACCTCGTGTACTAATACGTGCCAGTTATTGCCGTGAGACAAGGTCTCATGTTGCCAGTTATTGCCGTGGGACAAGGTCTCATGTTGCCAGTTATTGCCGTGGGACAAGGTCTCATGTTGCCAGTTATTGCCGTGGGACAAGGTCTCATGTTGCCAGTTATTGCCGTGGGACAAGGTCTCATGTTGCCAGTTATTGCCGTGAGACATGGTCTCATGTTGCCAGTTTTGCCGTGGGGAAGCCCCATGTTGCCAGTTTTGCCGTATTGTCACGAGAGTGTGCATATAGATGAATGAACAGCTTTATTTTTACAGATATTCTTGAGCAGAATTAGTTTTATGAGATTTATGATTTCTATAAATGTTTGATGATATTTCAAGTTAGAAAAAGAAAGAAAGCTATTATAATTGTCAAATCTCGACTAGCTCAGAGTATTCAGAAAAGATTTTCAGAAGTATTTTCTAAAAGCACAGTATGTAAATGTAGTAAAGTTTACAAGTAATGCATATAAATCGTACATTCTGGTTAACATTTGAGATGCATATAGATACTATTAATGCATGGTAGTATGTATGTATCTGTGGGTTTATGATATATATATATATATATCAAAGATGATTGTGTTAGTTACTTGCTTACTTAGAAAGAACATATTATAAGGATGTTAGTCATGATGAAATGGTAACATATGCATGTAATCATGGATAGTGATAGAGGATTAGATAGTTAGCAGAATAAGACTTTTAAGTATCCGATTTGATGATATTTCAAGATGGTGAAAGAGAGAAAATTATAATAAATACCTGAACCAGATTAGTAACGAGTAAAGAGAGTATACAGAATTCAGTGTAGTGCATCAGTAGTATGAAGGGACTTCTTATGTTGATGATATAGGAATACATACATAATTATGTGTTATAGGTGTTTGATAGTGTAAATAGCAAACAGAAGTTGTCAGGTGGTGATCAGTTAAAGGTACAGTAATAAAGTGTCAGGTTTGTGAAATGAATAAGAATCAGTTATTTAATTAAAACTTTATAAGCTTTTGCATGATTGCTTACTGAGTCATTATGACTCACACCACAACAGTTTGAAGTTTTGCAGGTCAGTAGCAGTCATATAGAATCAGCAGAAGTTCGGTGAAGACTTGAAGACAGTGGATCGACCCAATTGCAGTCAAGAAAGTCTTGAGTCCTGGTTAAAGTTTTGGGTTCATCACGACTCCTTGTTTTGTATTTGTTATTTACTAATGCAAATGTATTAGTTTAGTTTTATTTTTGAGTTCTGGCCGGAGGCCAAGTAATTACATTTTGTGCATTGAGTTCAGGCCTGAGGCCTTGATGTTGTGTATACCGGCCTGAGGCCGAGAGTTGATGATATATTGTATATAGATGCTGGCTATAAGCCAGGTTACATGACGTTCTGCATACATCATGCCGAAATTTCGTCAGATTCAGAGGCTTATGGAGATGGGCTCTCCTGTCTCCTGCCGGTAGCATCCTGGCCTAGGCGGGATGTTACAAAGTTGGTATCAGAGCATGGTTAAGAGTCAGAGTCAGTAGCATGGTTTAGAAGTCAGTGACTGCAATTGTGGGAATTCAGCTGTCGGAGATTGTCTTCAGTTTGGTTAAGACCACATAGGTCTTTGTATGTATCTTCTATGAATGTTTGATATGATTTGATCGTATTATTCAGTGTTTTGCTTGCTTGAACATGAGTCCATGAGGTGGCTCGATTTGATGTGATTTGATTTTATTATTCAGTGCTTTGCTTGCTTGAATTTGAGTCTATGGGTGACTTGATTGATGTGTATAAATTAGTTATCTCCGTATGAGGAGAGATTAATTTAAGTTAATATTTCTGTGACCCTTTTAGATCGGAAAACTAGCATGAATGAGATAGTATTAGTATAGGGCCCTTGTGAGGCCAGTCGATTCGAGATGAGGACCAGAACAACATAGTTAGAGATAAGAACCAAAACAGTATAGTCAGAGATGAGACCCAGACCAGTGTAGTCAATTTAAAGCAGTAGATGAGCTGTTAAAGATCCTAGCTTATAGATAGTGATTGGTTCGTAGTTGAGACAGAGAACTTATATCGGTAGAGTTGAGTAAGATAGTTTCCGCACGAGCGACCAGGTTCGAATCAGCGGTTATAGGGATGGAGAAATTTCGAGGACGAAATTTTTATAAGGAGAGGTGAATGTAACATCCCAGATTCTCGGGACTGTTCTAGTAGATTCCCAGACTGACGATATAGTCTTGTAATAGAATGATAATGAAGGATAAGTGTTTAAGTGATGGAATATGGATCAGAATAATATGAAACGAATATTCGTCGCGTTGGAAAAACGTGAGGGACCAGGAATCAGTTACACGATTTTTACTATATGCGTAACGTTTTCAGTTTTGGGCACGAAATTAGCAAACGAACTCCGATCGAGTTGATTCTTGAACCATCGGACTCGTTTTTCTGAGACGAACAACTTTTGTGTTGAACACATTTCGAGAATCGCATCAGAAGGGCTTCGAAAGTGGTAATTTCCGAAAATACCCTTAGAAGTGGGGGCATTTTAGTCATTTCCAGATTTTAAGATATTTGTGTTTTATTTATTATTATTATCAGCATATACAGAAAGTTAAAAAAAAAAAAAAAAAAAGAAAAGAGAAGCAGGGGACGTTTGACGCGAGAGAGAGAGAGAAAGGAGTTCGCCGGCGAGCTTCTGGCCGGCGTCTGGACGGCGCACCGGTGGCGATGGAATCGTCTGGTGACGACGTTCACGATGGTAGCCGGCGATCGCTCAGTCGGCAGCGAACGGCGACGCAGGAGAGAGGGAGATCAGGCGCGAGTTTGGGTCGTCCGATCCCGGCTCGTCGCTTCGAACCACGGCCCGAGCCACCTACCAAATCGAAGCCCTCGACGAGTTCTACAAGTATGTGGTGTTGATTTTACCGAACGGCGGCCGGTTGTCACGCGAAACGAGGAGAGAAGTGGCGGTGAACAGTAAACCCACGACGAACAGTAGCTCCGATCGAAATTCAGATCACCAGCGCGTTCGTATGGCCGTAGGGAGTCCGAATATGGCCTATGAATTTCGGTACGACTCCGATTAGAAATTGTTATTTTAAAGTGTATTGTTTTATATTCGGATGTTTCCGGTAGTTGCGTAGTGTAGCGAATTAGCCTGAAATAAATTGAATATGTTTTAATATGTTAAAACGATTAATGTGGTAGAATCCGGGGAGAAACGGAGTAGAATTGATCGATCCGGTAGGATTAGCGAGTTTCCGGTAAAACGGAGTTTCTCGCACGAATGAGCGTAGATGACCGTAACCATGGTTAAGATGTAAATATGATATTGCGAGGGTAATTAAGTCTTTCTGGATAGGTTCGGAGGGTTCGAGACCCTTCCGTAGCGTTTGCGGAAACTTTTCCGCAAGTTTTGCCGCAAACGCGTAAAATGAGAATCTGAGCCATCTAGCTAGTTTAGAACAGTATATGAGCACATAGTACAGTAATGAAGTTGATCAGTAGAATCAGAGAGGATTCGTGTATTACGAGAAGGATCCGAAGTTTATTTTAGAATTGTCCAAAGTTCCGCAAATAGCGGTTCTGATTACGTTTTATGATTTGTTTTGACAGATCGGTCCAGGTTCGGAGTGTCCGCGAAGCCAGGTAAGTAACTCATGCTGTGAGTACTCGATAGATTTAACAATGTTCGAAATTAGTAATATAATAAGTTGTATAGAGTTATATGCATGAAATCTATTTATATATAAAGATGAACGTAGAATAAAGAAGCAGATGTGTTTTATTATATATAGATAAGGACAAGCAATTATCAGCAGAGGTATGAGCAAAAGATAAGTATGAGCATATAGAAGTATAGAGGTACATTTGTAGGTATAAACCAGTATGTATATTAGATAAGAGCATATGAAAATGTCATGTTTATGATTAATTAAACGAGACTTGGGTTTGGGGGTTGTAGAAAACTACACCCTAGGAAATGAGACTAAAGTTTAGAAAATGACAATTGTGAGAAGTAACTGTATACGTTCAGTGTATGTAGAATGATACAAGAACAAGAATACGAGTATATACATGTATAAACAAGAGTATGTAGGTTACTTGGAGAAATAAGTAAGTATATATATATATATATATATAAATTGTTTGTATGTATTTGATTAAGCATAACTAATTATTTTAGAAAATGCTTAAATAAGCCTATTGCTGGGATAGATGTTCTAGTATGATTATAATTGATTAGAGAGATATGGAAATGAATGAATAAGTAAACTTTATATTTTTAAGTCATATATTCGTTTATAATGATCGATTGTGTGTATGAATGTAAATTATACATTATATTGTTTGTGAGCTATCAGTAAGGTAAGTTATAGAGGTAAGCTAAGCTATGATGGTTTGAATGTGTGTAAGTATACTGAGAATAGTATAAATATATAGAATGTGAGATGATTTGAGATATATGAGCATGTGTTTTAGAAATGATTTTTATGCTAGGATGCACCTCGTGTACTAATACGTGCCAGTTATTGCCGTGAGACAAGGTCTCATGTTGCCAGTTATTGCCGTGGGACAAGGTCTCATGTTGCCAGTTATTGCCGTGGGACAAGGTCTCATGTTGCCAGTTATTGCCGTGGGACAAGGTCTCATGTTGCCAGTTATTGCCGTGGGACAAGGTCTCATGTTGCCAGTTATTGCCGTGAGACATGGTCTCATGTTGCCAGTTTTGCCGTGGGGAAGCCCCATGTTGCCAGTTTTGCCGTATTGTCACGAGAGTGTGCATATAGATGAATGAACAGCTTTATTTTTACAGATATTCTTGAGCAGAATTAGTTTTATGAGATTTATGATTTCTATAAATGTTTGATGATATTTCAATTTAGAAAAAGAAAGAAAGCTATTATAATTGTCAAATCTTGACTAGCTCAGAGTATTCAGAAAAGATTTTCAGAAGTATTTTCTAAAAGCACAGTATGTAAGTGTAGTAAAGTTTACAAGTAATGCATATAAATCGTACATTCTGGTTAACATTTGAGATGCATATAGATACTATTAATGCATGGTAGTATGTATGTATCTGTGGGTTTATGATATATATATATATATATCAAAGATGATTGTGTTAGTTACTTGCTTACTTAGAAAGAACATATTATAAGGATGTTAGTCATGATGAAATGGTAACATATGCATGTAATCATGGATAGTGATAGAGGATTAGATAGTTAGCAGAATAACTTTTAAGTATCCGATTTGATGATATTTCAAGATGGTGAAAGAGAGAAAATTATAATAAATACCTGAACCAGATTAGTAACGAGTAAAGAGAGTATACAGAATTCAGTGTAGTGCATCAGTAGTATGAAGGGACTTCTTATGTTGATGATATAGGAATACATACATAATTATGTGTTATAGGTGTTTGATAGTGTAAATAGCAAACAGAAGTTGTCAGGTGGTGATCAGTTAAAGGTACAGTAATAAAGTGTCAGGTTTGTGAAATGAATAAGAATCAGTTATTTAATTAAAACTTTATAAGCTTTTGCATGATTGCTTACTGAGTCATTATGACTCACACCACAACAGTTTGAAGGTTTTGCAGGTCAGTAGCAGTCATATAGAATCAGCAGAAGTTCGGTGAAGACTTGAAGACAGTGGATCGACCCAATTGCAGTCAAGAAAGTCTTGAGTCCTGGTTAAAGTTTTGGGTCATCACGACTCCTTGTTTTGTATTTGTATTTACTAATGCAAATGTATTAGTTTAGTTTTATTTTTGAGTTCTGGCCGGAGGCCAAGTAATTACATTTTGTGCATTGAGTTCAGGCCTGAGGCCTTGATGTTGTGATACCGGCCTGAGGCCGAGAGTTGATGAGTATATTGTATATAGATGCTGGCTATAAGCCAGGTTACATGACGTTCTGCATACATCATGCCGAAATTTCGTCAGATTCAGAGGCTTATGGAGATGGGCTCTCCTGTCTCCTGCCGGTAGCATCCTGGCCTAGGCGGGATGTTACAGCAAAAGCTTGGAGCCTTGGGAGAAGTCACCAAGATCATCAATAACACAACTTGTTTCGGCCTCTAAAAACAAAACCCCATCTCCATTACACAGTATCTCAATTCTACCATTTTTATCCTTTTGCAACCTTCCAGCCACAGGGTAAAACGGTACAAGCACTTTGGTCAAAGACTCCTTGAGCAGACGAGCTTCAAAGAAACTGGAAGAATCATCATTTGGGGGGCGACGATAGAAATAAACACTTGGGACCCAAACCAATGGCACAATCAAGTCTAAGTCAGAAACTTGTAGGCACTGCTTGGGAGTTTCTTCAGCAGGGCGTATGATCGTTGCCTCCTTTACATTAATTCTTTCCATTCTGTCACTGTGATCACCTCCTGCAGGATCAAAGTTAAACAAAAAAAATTAATATATAAAATGGTCATCTTATATCCTTAATCAAAAAACAAAACTAACTGAATATTATCAAGACTGTAATCTCATCTTATATCAAGAAAATAAAGTTGGAAAGTAAAACAAGTAAAGAGGAAAAAGGAGTCACTTTTCGAAACCTTGAGACGCTGAGCTTGCTGTGCTATGAGATATGGTTTGTAGGGCAAATTTTGTTAAATTTAAAGGAGTATGAAATGAGCTTGTATTTATATCAGTATTATTTTTTGTGAACAAAACTGATATTTAAAAAAAAAAAAAAAAAAAAAAAGAAAGAAAAAGTAATGTGATTTTTTCATAATTTTGGATGGTTTTTTTATTTTTATTTTTTGAATCGTTAGAAATCATATTGTCAAATCATTATTTTCAGGTTTAAACGGAGCACGTAAAATCTCGAATTTTTAAAAGAAACACACTTCATAGATTTGAACCTATAATCTCAATATCAAATTCTGAATTCTACACTACCAAATCACGTCTATTATAGACTTTGAATGGAAACTCGATAATTCACTAAAAATATATCAAAGTTCATTTAGAGCTTAATTCTATAAAAGTATAGGGTGGGTCCAACTTTCCAATTTATAAAGTCATTACTTTTTTCTAAAACTGCCATTTAAATTTAAATTATCATATTTTGAAAACCTCAAAAGTTGCAACCGACTCAATTAAAATATAATATAGCTAGTACATATTTCTTTCCAAAAGGGGATTGTTAGATGATTATAAGAAAATCAAATTTTAAATTTCGATGAAAATATGTGATTTATTATTATTATTGTAATGATTTTTTTTTTTTTAAATATTTTATCAATAAAAATTTTATATTTTGAAAATTTTAGGAGCTTACCGACAACGGGAGGAATGAATAGTAGGCATGCAAATGCAATTAATGCTATCATGGATGTTGATTGGAATGGATTGAGCTTGGAGTAATGATTTTGCTCTTCTCAATACTACGAGTAGAAGAAGTACGCGTGGACCGTTGGATGAAAGGCATATAGATATACTGCAGCGTTGAGATGTGAACCATCTGCTTAACATAATATTATTTGGGTCATGCTAACTAGTGCCCTAAGGGTACTCATTAAGAATACATTTTTGGTAAGTTTTCATATCACTTTTATGGGGAAAGTAAAAAATTGTCAAAACATTAATTACTTTTTCATTTTTCCTATAAAAACTTTCCTAAAATGGATCATTAACAAATGCCCTAAGAGCACTCATTAGCATTTCCCATATTTATTTTATGTCTCAATAATTTGATGTTTTCTATCCGATTAGAATTTAAACGAAACAAATAAAGTACCTGATTATTTGATACTCTTATAATAAATATATTTCAAACATTCTATTCTCTTCAACACAAATGCCATAAAATTATATTTCTTATTATTGAAGAACACGAATGAGGGCCATAATATTCCAAAGATTGAATATTAAAAACACTTATGAGATTGAAGAATGCAGATGATATGTATTTCCATTCCTTATAAATAAATTCATTAAAACACTTATTCAAACAGTAATTACTTGCATCTATATTTACCATAAAAAAAAACTAAGGATTTTTTCGTGCCATCCTCAAGAAATCCATCAAAAAAGTCTTCTGCATTAATAAAAAATATTTATGCGGATGATCCTAAAACTCCAACTTGAAATCTGAAATCTGGAATCTCTTAAAAATTTCATAATATAAATTGTTGATTTTTATTTCTCAAAGAGGGCAGGGAAGGTGATTTTGACCCCATTTTTCTTATGCTATGTACTGAAAGTTGTATTTGTATTGTATTTTATGAGCTTTCTTTTCTTATCTATTTTAAGTAAAAAAAATTTATTAATCGGAAAGATTTTATCCCTCAATTTGAAAGGAAAAAAATTATCTAAAAAAAAAACCTGCAAACTTTTCTTGAAAATTGAAGAGTAGTTGGAACCTCTATAAGTGATGAAGTTTGGATAATATTATAAGGGATAAACAAGTCGAGTATAGTATGAGTATGTCAATATTCGTATCAGTTACGTTCAATGAATGAGTATGAAAATTATCTTATTATCCTTCCATAATCTAACGGACCGCTACAGAACTAGTACGGGTCACCATTCATAAGAGAATTATATATATATTTTAATGGGAATGCGAGTACCCATAATCGACATATCCAACCAACGTCATAAAAAATTATCTCTTTACCCACCTCTAACGTACTAGATCCCTGCGAGCCCCATCCCCGCCATCCCTAATCATGATTTTCATAGGACTCCTTGATAACTTATTGACTGCAAAGCCTTATGTTAGTTCCATTTTTATTGGCAACGTCTGTAACAAAACAAGTTCAATTAAGTTGTAATGAATCTTGAAGATTTTAGAGTATTTGGACAAAATCTGATAGAGTTATCTGAGCGATATTCACTCTTTTGAATATTTCAGAAGATTTAAAGCTCCAATTGACATGAGGTCAGTTGCACTGGAAAGTAAACTCGAAGACGATCACGTACACATAAAGAACGCATGATTCGACTAAGGGACGAGAAAATTACAAGTGTTTTAAATTGTATCTGAAAATCAATCCGCGACTTGCGTTCGTGTGGCGTTATTATTTTCGTTCGAACGTTTTGAGGCATAAACTTTGCGTTTGAGTTGCGTTTGAAGTGCGTTCGAACACCCATACGTAAGTAAAATGGTTCGTTTTTTAAAAAAAAATTCAAATCTCGATTTTCTTTTTAATTTTAAAAAATAGAATCTCGCATCATTCCTTCCTGAATGATTCAGACAAATGAGCAAAAACCCCATACCTATTATTGAATGAGTCGTCGATGCGTTTGGAATGCATTCACAACTCATGTAACTTATAAAAATATTAAAATCTTATCGTCCCCCAATTGATTTGACTTTTCACTCATCGACTAAATATTGATTTGGATATTTAAATTTGACCCAAAATTAAGGGTTTTCTAATTTGAAAAATATTTACATATTTTTTTAAATATATTTATTGATAAAATTCTCATTTTATTTTTATTCTTATTTTTATATTTTATGAATAAAATTCAACAAAAACCGTATAAAATTTTATATTTTGAAAATTGAGGAGCTTACAAACAACGGGAGGAATGAATAGAGGGCATGCAAATGCAATTAATGAAGTGGCAAAAATGAACCTATCATTCATTGATGCTGCTGCTGATTGGAATGGGGCGGAGTAATGATTTTACCCATATAGATATTAATATAGATATACTTCAGCTTTGAGATGTGAACCATCAGATATTATTTATATCTCCATATCTCATTAATACATGCCTAACTGCCCTTTTTGTCTCAATAAAATTAATCAAAAAATAAGATCTTTAATGTTGAAAACAATCGATAAAAAAAATGAATTGTTCGAAGCCAAAACTAAATGGCGTCGAATAGTTTCTGTTAGTTCCATTTTTATTGGCAATGTCCATGACAAAACAAGTTCAATTGAGTTGTAATTTATCTTCCAGTATTTGATTCAATTGGACGGGTTTTTGGCAAAGCTGGAGCATCTTCGTTAGTGGCGCGTTCGTTTCAGCGTTCGAACGTGTGGCGTTAGTGGCACATTCTACATTGGGTTCGAACGAAACATTCCAATGAGTAAACGTTCGAGTCACGTTCATGTAGCCACCATCCCCGTTGGTTGAAACACATTTCCCTTGAGCCAAAATCTCTTAAAGCTTTCAACCTCTTTGATTCTACCATTGAAGACTTTTTATCTTATTGTCTTCTTCATTAATGATGTGAAATCTCTATTTGATAAACTTTCAGCACAACCAAACCCAAAAAACCTAATCCTTCAGAGTTCTCGAGGAGTAAGATTGGTAGTCGGAGTTTCGGCGTGTGTAAGGAGTTGATTCACTCAGAGACTTCCGAGGTTCAGAAAAAAACCGTGGTGTGCTGGCTTAAGGAGTTCCTTGGGTTCTTACAGTCTAAAGGCACTTGAGTCGGTGGAGTTGTCAACATAGGTTTTGACCATCGCTGTAAATTTTTCTCTATTTAGTGGATTGGGCTGGTAACCGAGATACCCGGAGTGGTTTTTGTACTCGCACGAGTTTTCCACTTCATCACCAAAATTATTGTGTTGATTTTATGTGATTGATTTAATTTTCCGCAAACTAATTTAATTGTTGGATATTGTGGTTTCTTGCTAGAATTCCATAGATTCAATAATTAAGACTTTTCTTGATTATTGTGTTTTATTCCGCATAGGGTCAGAACATAGGGTAATCACGAATTTTCAATTGGTATCAAAGACTGAACTCGGTCCTTAACCCATTAAATATGGAACGTAGCCAACCTTTAAATTGTCCGCCATTTTTTGATGGCACATAATATTTACATTGGGAGGTTCGTATGAGAGCGTTCCTTAAGTCCTTAGATGAGAGGGTCTAGATGACAGTAGAATACAGATGGAAACCTCTCATAGTTATAGTTGATGGGGTATCTTTCCCGAAAGATAAATTGATCTGGACCAAGGATGAGTAATTGGAACAACAATGCAATTAATGCCATACATGGTGCTGTGTGATATGCTGAATTTAAGAGAATCTCTATGTGTGAGATAGCCAATGATGCTTGGGACATCCTGAAAACTGTGCATGAGGGCATATTGACTGTTAAAAATAATAGACTCCAGGATCTTGCTACTAGGTTTGAGGTCTCCCATATGAAAGATGATGAAACTTTTGATGAGTTCTATGTTGAAATTAACGATGTCGTTAACTCTAGCTTTAACCTAGGTGAGACTATCCCTACCAGTAGAATAGTTAGGAAAATCCTTATATCACTGCCTGAGAAGTTCCTACCAAAGATTACCGCCATCGAGGAAAACAATGACCTCGATCAGCTTAAATTAGATGACCTCGTAGGAAAACTGCAGGTGTATGAGAAGAAACTCTCTGGTTATAAAAAACCAAAAACTATAGCGATGAAGCTCGCGAAGGAAGTTGCTCATGATCCGTCTAGTGATGATGATAATACCCTCACAGATTGTGATTTGGCCTTGTTTGCAAAGAAATTGAAGAAATTTCTTAAACTTAAAAAGAGTGGCCATAGCAGTAGTAGAGATATGGAAGATGAACGTAGTGAGAGTAGGCATAGAAAGAGAGAGTCCAAAGAGGATATGGGTAGTAGACCCTTTGGTGTCCAGTGTCATGAATATGAAGGCTATGAGCATATTCAATCCGAGTGTCCTGCCTACCTTAAAGCTAAAGGTAAACAAGCCATGACAGCCTCTCTTAGTGATTCAGAAGATGGACACATTTATGATGAATCTCCTAAGAATAAAAGCAACTTTTATGGCCTTTAATGCTAGTGTGACTGATATGGGTGTCAATTTGGGTCAGGATCCGTTTATTCGTTCGATTCGATTCGCTTTAAAGCGATTGCGGGTTTGGAAAATTGGATTCGTTTAATAAATGGGTCAATTCGATTTGATTCGTTTATTAAACGAATCGAATCCGAATTTGAGCTTGTCGATTCGTTTAGAATTTGTTTATTAAACGAATCATAAATGAATCGAATCCGAATCGAATTCGTTTAATATCCGTTTAATTAAATTATAAATTTATCCTTCTTTTTTAGAATATAAGTGTTTAACACTAAGGTTATTTTAGTAATTACCCATTTAACCTAAAATATTAGTATATAATAAAAACTAAACCTAAATCAGATTCTTTTCATCAAACCTAAAACAAGTAAACAACTGCCGCCGACTCTCCTCTGTCCTCTCCTTCTTCTTATTTAGAATTCGTGTGTTCTTTTTTTACCTTGCAGGCACCTCAGGAAGGTACTACTTAACTTAGAAATCTTTTGCGATTTTCCCTTTTCTTTGTGAATGTTTTAACCTGTGAGTAAATTTTTTTTGGTTATCTATTTGCTGTGGCTATCTTGCAGTAATGATTCTTCTTTGTGCAATCTTTTTTCTTCTCAATCTTAACAGCATTGAACTGAATGTTTTTTTTTTTGCTGCATAACATCGATATATGGTCAAAATTGAACAAGATTTACATGGTCTGTATGTTGATTGATGAGTTTGAAATTCTATACAGAAAATGAAATATTCTTTCAACTTTTGATTCTATTTTTCTGCTCTTCTTATTCACCAATCAACATTATGAGAGGGTTCACATTTTGGGTATTTTTCTGCTCTTTTTTTTCTGATCGATTATCATTCACCAATATTTGGGTATTTAAGTTCCTCTTCTGATTTAAACTATTTTTTATTATAGATTCATATTAAATAGTTTTTTATTTGATTATTAATATAATTTACAGAAAAATGGAGAGCAACGAAAGTGATATGGTGTATACAGTTGAAGACTCTCCAAGCATTGGAATGGAAGAAGATATGGAAAAAAATTCCCCACCAGTGAACGAACCACAACCAAATTTGAAAGGAAAATGAGCATTAACAATAATATAATTTATGGAAATGAGCATTAACAATATTCTATCAGCAAAGAGCGGCAATAATCCTAGTGATTATGTGGAAGTTTGATGGTAAAATTTATTATTTGAATTCTAAAATTTTCAAAAAAGTTTTTTAAAATTAATTAACTCAATAATATAATTTATTTTATTTGCAGGATCTTTTATCCTAATCACGATGATAAAGATGTTTTCCGTCAACTCGTGTTCGATAATTCCTCGGTCAAAATATGTTTTGAAGATTTTAATTATTATTATGTAATTGATGTAATTTGAAATTTAGACCTAAATATAAGGATTTGTATTCTATCATAATGAATTTGCTAATATTTTGTATTTAATTTTATGTAAACGAATCGAATCGAATTCAGTATTCGTTTATTAAACGAATACTTAAACGAATATTGAATTCTATTCGATTCGTTTAAATTATGTAAACGAATAAACGAATCGAATACGAATATTCGTTTATTAAACGAATCGAATTCGAATCATAATATCAGGATTCGTTTAATAAACGAATCAAATTCGAATTTAATATATTATGATTCGATTCGTTTAGTATTCGACACGAATTCGATTTGTTTATTCGTTTTGACACCCCTAGTGACTGATGAGAGAGAGATCGTTGTTAATGATGCTGATTCAGAAGTCTCTCTCGATGAGTCTGTAGATGAGAAAAGTCTTCAGGTACTTATATTGAACTTTTTAATGAGAGTTTAGCTATTAAGAAGACTAATATAGAGGTCAATAAGAGGCTAAAAATAGTTGAGCTAGAAAAGAATGAAGCTCAAGCCAAATTTGAGCAAAGCCTCTTAATGGTAGATGACCTGAAGGAGAGGAACAAAGACCTAGTTGATAAAGTCTAAACTTTAGAGGCTGAACTTGAAGATGCTAAAATCCAGCTGTCTACTTTTTCTACTGGGAATAAGATAGTGGACCGTATGTTAGGTATTAGTTTTGAGCCTAACTGCAACAAGGCGTCATCGTCTAGAGCTGTGCACAACCATCTTAAACATGACTTAGACAAGAAATCTGTTGAGTGTTGGAATGTATGCCCTAGAGCTACATGTGATGTAAACAGTTTTATGTGTTTTGAAATAAAATGATGCATTATTCATTTATCAAAGTGTTTGTTTAATTTTCACATATTATAAATCATCTTGAATACCTTAGATTACTTATATGCCTTCAGACTTAGTGTATGAGTGTCATACACAAGAGGATTCAAGTCTGAAGTTAGTAATCTTAAATAGTCCATAGAGAGCAAACAAAAATGGTACTTTATTTGTGGTTTATTTATAGCAGCGGTCCATTCTATATTTGTATGACGACCTTGATCCTGGATCGTCTATGTAGAGACATGAGAATGGATGCACCTTGTATAATGCGATCATATAGGACTGGACTAAGATGAAAATGACATTCTTATAATATCCGTTAAACTAAGAAAGTCATTTCGATCTACTAGATGGTTATATATGGATTGATCTCAATCCTGAGTGTACTACGAACTCCTGCATGGCAAGCTATGTCCTTTGATTTACAAAGGTGAGGTTGGTGTAGCAGTCCCGAACAATAGCTACGTACTTTGGGGACATGGTCTGTTGTGTATCTGTGAACGTTTTACATAGACATGGAGTTCACTCTTTTTTGCGAGCAGTAGATGCGTATCTTTCTTAAGGGTTGATTCGGTACTTAAACGGTTAGAGCGCTCAAGTCTTCTATTACGAATAGAAAGATCAAAATTCATAATCGTTATGAATAGATCGTTCATTAGAGAATCAATGGTATTCAAGGTAAAAAATAATTAGAGGGGTATAACGGACATTATGACCCGACTCTAATTACGAGATACTCGTGAAAGGTTAATCTATATGTAGTGACTATATTCGATGGACATCGACTTAGTTCGGCTTAATATATCATTTGCGGCAATGGGAGTGCAACTTCGAGTTTTTAGTGGAATAACCCGGAGTTAATAATTCAGAATATCTAATTAAAAGCTTAATTAATATTTCGAGATTATTGGAGCTCAGAATCGTAAGTTCACTTGGTCCCGTGCTAGCTCAATATACTATAGTGTAGACCCGGCCGGCGGTTCGGTTCCGGTTCGGAACCGAACCGAACCGGCCGGTTACCGGTTCCACAAGTGTGGAACCGGAACCGAACCGGTTAAATCCGGTTCGGTTCCGGTTCCACACTTAAGTGGAACCGGAACGGAACCGAAAACCGAACCGGAACCGAACCTTTCGGTTCGGTTCGGTTCGGTTAAATTTTTTTTTTTTTTTTGATTAATTTAAATAAAAAAAATGAGATTAAATTTAAAAAAAAAAAATTTTATTACATTGAAGAGCTTGAGCTTAAATTTTTAAATATTTAAGTTGCCTACGTATCCTCCAAGGGTGAGAGGAATCAAAGCTCACGTAGTTCCATTACAAGTTTAGTCTTTTAGACATATCCCCTTTTGTAAATTATAATTTTACAATTATCAATCATCATTATCGGTTGATCCTTCGGCTCCGGTTCCGCTTGCACTTGTTGCAGAAGCATTATCGAACAAATCTTCACAATCATCGGGGGCATCTTCTTGTTGTCTCAGATCAGCTCGAGTCCAATCATCCACACAAGCTGTTGCTTCTAGAGTGCTTGGATGTAATGAAGATCGCCTAGCTTCCAATATATTACCTCCCAAGCTGAAGGCTTGCTCAACCGCAACGGTGGAAATAGGTGCTGCCAAGATCTCTTTAGCAATAATAGATAAAACATGATATATATTTTGATGCCGGTTCCACCATTCAAGTATTTTAAAATTTTTACTGCATAAACTTTCATTAGAAAACTCAAAATTTGTAGATAAATAATTATCTAATTCAGGGTTATTAGTTGTCGTATCCCTAGCTTTTTTATTTCGTTGCAATAACCAACGATCCCCTGCGCTAAGTCTTGTTTGAATTACCGGTTCGCTACTACTAGATTGACCTAATGTTCCTAAGTTATATCTTACAATATAATCATTAAATAACTCAATTAAATCATTTCTTAATTTCGTCATTAATCTAGTAATGTCAATTTCATCTAATATTCCTAAAAACCATAATAAGCTTGTAAAGCACCACTCAAACCTTCTAATTTAAATCTAGGATCAAAAACAGCAGCAATAAGATAAATAAAGGAATTTCTTAAAATAGTTTAACCATTTTACCTTCATAACAGTAATGGCTTCTAACAAAACAATATCATTAGGATCGCTACTGTCAACATGCTCATCGAGAGTGCCAACAATATTTAAACTCTCAAGAAGAAATAAATGTGCTGTAGGATAATAAACGCCGCTAAAAACTAAAGTAGCATCATTAAAAACTTTTAAAATATCTAAAAAATTTTCACAAATATCCCATTGACTAGGATAAAGTGTGATATTTTGAACATGTTGAGAAAAAAAAATACATAATGCATCTTTGTATTGAAATGCTTGACATAAAAGAAAATAAGTAGAATTCCAACGTGTTGGAACATCTCTTGAAAATTTAATCGGTTTAATACCATTTATTTTACAAAACTTGGTCCATTCTCTCCTAATTTGAGAATATGACCAAATACAGTTAAGTGCCGTTTTAATTGGATCAAGGAAAGTATAATAATTTTAGACCGTCTTGCACACATAAGTTGAGGACATGACATGTACAACGAATATGAAAAAACCGACCCCCTAAATTTGGTTGACATATTTCTTTTAAATCATTGATGGATGCAGTATTTGCAGATGCATTATCAAATCCAATTGTTAAAAATTTTTCTCCTAAACCATATTCATCAAAAATTACCTTCATCATTCTATAAATATTATGTGCAGTATGTTGGTCATCAAAAACTCTAAATGCAATTAGTCGTTTTTGCATGGTAAATGATGCATCAATCCAATGACAAGTCACACCCATGTATGAATGTGTTTGCCAATGATCACTCCAAATATCAGAACATACAGAAATACGACCTTTCATCTCTTTAAATATTTCATTTAAAATAATTTTACCATCTTTGTATAATTAAAAAATATGACGTTTTGTTGTGTTTCGAGTCATTCTACATGCAGAAGGGTTTAAAGCATTATGCACGTAATTAGTAAAATGAAGTTTTTCACCAAAGCTTAAAGAAAGATGTGCCATACAAGTTAATTTCGCAAATTCCTCTCTATTTTTTGCATCAGAATATTTAAATAAATCTAAAGCACTCGTACCTCTACTTGATGATGCGTACCTGGCCATTTGAGTTTGCGTCGTATCAATGCCAAATTCAACCGGATGATGTTTTTCCATGTGCTTGATCATATTGCCATATCCACCTGAAAATTTGTAGATAACCCCACAATAGTTGCAAACTGCTCGTTGTGAATCATCTTCTAGGCGTTCCAAATTAAAATGAATTTTGAAAATATCCGAGGACCGAGCCTTAACTTCTCTTCTCCGTGATTGTGCACTGACACTAGGGCCGCTCTCTTGGGTTGGCATATTTGACATTATGTTCTCGGATGAGCTTGCCATTTGAATAATTGCGATGCGAATGCCGAATGTGATAACAAATTAATTAACAACTAAAATAAGAGAATTGTATTGAAGTAAGATTGAGAATAAGAGATTTATAGAAAATGAGAGAGTTGAGAAATTGGTGTGATGAAATTATGAAAAATGAATCCTATTTATAGAATTTTAGAATTTTTTGATACCAAAAATGCCCCTAAATATAACCGTTTTATTACCGTTATTAGGGGTACATTAGTAATTTTTATTTTATATAATAAAAAAAATTTTATAATTTTATTTATTTTTATTTTTTTTGGCAAGGAGCCGTTTGGCAGGGAGCCAAACGGCTCCCTGCATCCCCCAACGGCAGTAGCCGTTGGGGGAATAACTAATAAGGCCCCCAACGGCTACTAGCCGTTGGGGGCCTTAGGGTTCCTGTTGGAACCCTACGGTTCCAACAGGAACCCGACGGTTCCAACCGGAACCGAACGGTTCCGGTTGGAACCGTCCGAACCGGTGGAACCGTACGGTTCCACCAGTTCGGACCGGTTCGAGTTGGGGTGGAACCCCAACCGAACCGGTCCCATTCCGGTTCGGTTCCGGAACCGGAACCGGAACCGGTTGGAACCGGAAACTTCCGGTTCCAACCGGTTCGGTTCCGGTTCGATTCCGGTTCCGAACCGGAACCGTGGCCGGGTCTACTATAGTGGATTTAGTATAAATGGATAGTCCAATTATATACTCACATATGTAGAAATATTATAATATGATTATAATATTATTTGTCACACTTATGACTATATATTAGAAGTTAATATATGATTTATATCTATGATAATTGTTATAATTTAAATGAAGGCTAAAGTTGGAATTTCATATTTATGGGTTTTGGAAACCCTTGACATTACTTTGGTAGTTAATTCATTTAAATGGATATTTACTATTCAAATTTGTAACATATATTTGCTTAAAGGTAAGTAAATGAGTTGTTATAAAATTAAATGAAAAATTAACTATTATATCATGTAATGGCCGAAATTATCCAGCTTGGGAGGGTAATAGTTGTTTTATTTTGGAAACAATTTACCCTAAGTTTAAAAGAAAATGTGATTTTTATTTTTGAAAAATCTCTCATTCTTGCAAACCTAGCTTCCTTCTTCTTCTTCACCATTCTCTCAAAAGTTGAGAAACACCATTGAAGAACAAAAGAAGAAAAACAAAAATATTATTATGTGACAAAATCTCTAAATAGTTTAGGGATAATTTTTGTGTGAGTCAAACCCACACTTGTTTCTGTTGGTTGTGAGGCATAGCACGGAAGACCTCGTGGTGTTAACGTTGAATCAGAATCATCTTCTCCTTCTTTTAATTGACTCACGGCAGTGAGGGGTGATTTGCCTCACTGGCGCATATTGTAAGTTGTTCGGGGGCTCGGTTTGTTTTGTTTTAATTCGGAATGTTGGGAAACAGCTTGGGACCTTTTAGGGTTGTATTGTGGCTGGATTTTGAAAGAAAAATCAGACCTGAAACATCACAACAGGTCCGAATTTAAATAAAACGGTTAAAATATTTGATTATTCTGAATTCTTATAAAATTAAATTTCTTATTTTTGAAGAACACGTATGAGTTCCATAATATTCCAGAAGAGTTCCAATGGGATTGAATATTAAAAACACTTATTCAAATATTAATTACTTGCATCTATATTTACCATAAAAACTAAATTTCTCTCGAAATATATCTTTAACATCAAAGGATTTTTTTTTATGCCATCTTCAAGAAATCCATCAAAAGTCTTCTGCATAAATATATATATATATATATATATATATATATATATATGCGGATGATCCTAAAACTTCAACTTGAAATCTGAAATCTGGAATCTCTTAAAAATTTCATAATATAAATTGTTGATTTTTATTTCTCAAAGAGGGCAGAGAGAAGGTGATTTGACCCCATTTTTCTTATGCTATGTACTGAAAATTGTATTATATTGTATGAGCTTTCTTTTCTTATCTATCTTGTAAACCCACTTTTATCAATGATGTTTTCTTGCTTATGTATTTTATGTAAAAAAAAAAAATTAGTTATTAATCGGCCGGAAAGAATTTATCCCTCAATTTGAAAGGAAAAAAATTAACTTTAAAAAAAAAAAAAAAAAAAAAAACCCTGCAACTCGTTCTTTTCTTGAAAGTTGAAGAGTTGTTGGAACTTGGAACCTCTATGAGCGAAGAATTGTTCTTTATTGTAGGAACAGTTGAAATAATATACTTCAGTTTTAGTTTTTCTACTGGTTTGACATTTTTGATTATATAAAAGCGAATATACATTAAAATAACCATATGAAACTAAATGCTTAAACCCTTTTTTTATGCAATTGATTTTTATAATTCATTTTTTAAAAGATTGTATTGCTAATTTGATGAGATAATTTGCAGGATATGACTTCAATTTAATCTTTCTGTGTTGATTCAGATTGTGAAATGGATTTATTAATCATGAGGTAAATTTTATTTCAATTTAATATTAAACTAACATTCATCTCCCCATACGTAAATATTTAAGAGCAAGGAAACACTAATTCTTATTTTAAGTGTTTAAAACTAATAATTTGATATTTTTATTTCTTAAATTGTATTTATATGTTCAAATATTTTAAGTTCAATTATTTAATAAAATGAATAAAATAGTCTGAATAATATATATATATTATATATATATATATATATATATATATATATTATATATTTATTTTTTAAGAAATATAATCAGCTGTAAAATTATTTAGAAATATATTACGCATGTAGTTTATTTTCATAAACAATATATAAATTGATTGGATAGTAAAAAATGTGATTCATTTTTAAATTTTGTTGATAAAATTTATCATAAATAATTGATTGTATATAAGGAAAAAAAAATGTAATTAGGCTTTTATATGATAGGAAATAAATAAATTGTACCAGGATTGTTCTGGAAATAAAATTTAACATATATAGTTCTATGTTAACTTAAAATTTTATCTTAATCATATTCAATTACAAAATTGGTGAAACGATACATTGAACTTCGAACTGTTCAATATATATAATTTCTATGTTATTAGGCTTCCTCATAAATAGGTTCGAATCTTAAGATTTTTTAAGTTTATAATCGAATCGAAATGGCTATATATTTACATCAATGTTTTATTAGTAAATTCTTTCATTATCACTAAAAAAATAGTCTTACTAAAAAAATAGTCTTACCCTAGCCTCATTAATTAACAAAAACAACAAACAGTATTAAATTATAAAATTAATTTTCCTTTCTCTTTTTCCATTTTTAAGATTTTATCATTTTTGATAATTGATGGGGTTCAGGTGGAGTTAGATAGTGAGATAACACATGGAGCATCGAATGTGACCTCCAAATTTAACCCAAAAATATAGCTCTAGAGAAATTTCATATTTTAGTATATAATATGATATACTTATTTTCTATCATCTACTGATAATGACGACATATCTCAAGGGGTGCGATTTGGTGGTGTAGGGTTTAGGATCTCTCATTGAGGTACCGAGTTTGAATTTAGTGAGTACGTTTGTTGTAAGAACCTGTGACAGTCGAAGGTTTTACCTATTCCGCTTAAGCACGAAATGAGTGATTTGACAGTGGAATTTCCGAAGATTTAAAAAAAAGAAGAAGATAAGGACGACATAAAAAAGTGATCGTCCTAGGATTTATTGTACTTTGAAATAGCAAAAGAAACATCATAATATCCAAGGTCAAAAGTGTCCATAAATCAGGTCTTTTGGTTCGAATCTAGATGGTACATTTGTTATAAGAATCTGGAGCATCCATGGGTTTTATCTGACCCGCTTAAACTCAAATCGGATGGTTTGCAACATAATTTCTAATTTTCAAAAAAAAAAAAAAAACCATTGTCATATTTATTTAATTTGTTTTTTGATACTACCATTGTCATGTTACATTCATCTTTATATTATCGTCCTTTTCCTTGACACGACATATCAGTTTATTAACGATAATTCCTGGGCAAGTAAAGGGATGATGCCTTGGCAGAATTATGGTATGGGCACAATCACAAGGCTTCTTAATTAGGAATGATTTTTTGGTGCAACAGATATATGGATAACGTGATATTATCAATAAATTAGTAAATGAAATATATGATTTAATATCCATATTTTTAGTTGTTTTTTAGTATTTTAGTACGAGTGACAATAAATTATTGAATTGTTGCACGGATGACGTGATACCTCCGTTGTATTGTAGATTTTCTCCTTAATTAGTAAGCTATCTTGGCCAGCACAACATTTTCCGTACAATAGATCTTTGATAATTTATTCAAAATAAAACCCATCGGAGGAAAGCCGGATGATAAGATGTTGATTCTTGTTGGAACATCATGCACGGTTGAACACGTGCTCTGGTTTAATCTTACTTCGTTCTTCTTCTTCACGAAGTATCTCTAAAGCACTTTGATAGATAGACAAAGGTATTTCCTTCCTTTCCTTTTCATATACCCATGGTTGGATACCAATCCAAGAAACCATATAAATGTTCATTTGCATGGCTTGCTGTTTCGAAAAATAGCTTACTATGAACTTGGATTACCAATCAGATAAACCATAGTCCTGACATTATCACGAAATATTATGCATACGAGATTAATAAAGGAGTAAGTCTTTTCTCAAGGGACCTTCTATTTTCTTTACGTACTACAAAAATAGCTTTACAATTGTTGTTTAAACTTTGAAACAAGATTTTAAATGGCAGCAAGAAGAAGAATTTATATAAATCCATTACAAAACTGGATGTAATACACAAAACAATCACTTCCAAATGATCAAATTTCCATCTAATATATGTATATGTACTATATCTATAATGTAATATTTGGATATAAGATTATTATTATTATTGTAGAGAAGTAAAGTAGAATACTCTATATATTTGCTTAATAAAATATTAACTAGAAATGACTTTATATAGTCTTGAGAATATGATGGGAACCTTAACAACAAGAAAGATTTCAGCTTAATGTACTACAAGAGAGGTAAATCCTAGAGGAATTTGTATACAGAGCATACAAATGCACAACAAAATCATCAAATTTCATGTAAAATTCGGAAAATTTTGTCTTTACAGGAATTTGTATACAGAGCATAATTTTGTTAAACTTTTCAAGATTTTTTTTCCCTGAAACACTAACAGGCACTTCGATTACCAATATAGCATATCGAATAATATTCTTAGTTAAAGGGAAAGTATAATAAATAAATGAACACAAAAATAGCCAGAGTAAAATCTGTCTGTGTGTGCTTTTGATGAAAATTTGAAAAGAAAATTATAACCATCAAACGGAGTGTTAATGAATATTATTATGGAGATCTATATTATGGAATCAATCTCCAAAATAGAATTCATAATATCTTTAAGATTCATGATTTTATTATATTTCCTTATTAGATGAAAATTTCCTATATTAATTATTATTGCTCATTATTATATGATTCCTTTTCTATTTTGGTTTTCTATGTAGCCTATATAAAGGTCTCTACCATTGTAAATTCATATAGAGTGAATTTAAGACTTTCTTTCATTATCTAACATGGTATCAGACACCAGATTCTCCTTTTTCTAGTTTCACTCTCTCTACTTTCATCGGCGCGTGGGGATCGCGGCCACCCTCGGCGCGTGGGGATCGCGGCCACCCTCGGCACGTGAACCTCACGCGCCACCCCTTCGCGCCACCCCTTCACAAGTGTGCTCTGGACGGCTCCTTTCAGGTTTCGATTCTCTTTAAGATTTTGCTTCCGCTCTCTGTTGGGCTTTGGCTCTTTCGGGATTTCGCTCCCTCTCTAGCTTCGGCACTCTCGGGCTTCGGCTCTCTTTCGGGATTTCGCTCCCTCTCCGCTTTGGCTCTCTTTCGAGATTTCGCTCCCTTTTCGGCTTCGGTTTTATTTCAGGATTTCGCTCTCTCTCGGGCTTCGGCTCTCTTTCGGGATTTCGCTCCCTCTCTGGCTTCGGCACTCTCGGGCTTCGGCTCTCTATCGGGATTTCGCTCCCTTTTCGGCTTCGGCATCTTCTTGGGCTTCGGCTCCCTCTTCGGGCTTCGTAGGTTAAAGTTCTCCGGCTTCGGCATCCTCTTGGGCTTCGACTCCCCCTTCGGGCTTCGTAGGTTAAAGCTCATCAATTATCTCAAGGTTTCCAGCCTCCAAGTTTCAAAATTTTCAGTTTCATGACTCCGCTCTCCGATTTCAAGATACAACCTCAAGCTTATTCCTTCGTCACCAGCTTGAGTTTGAGGGGGGTGTTAAGGAATATTAAGGGATATTATTATGGAAATCTATATTATGAAATCAATCTCCAAAATAGAATTCCTAATATCTTTAAGATTCATGATTTTATTATATTTCCTTATTAGATGAAGATTTCCTATATTAATTATTATTGCTCATTATTATATGATTCCTTTTCTATTTTGGTTTTCTATGTAGCCTATATAAATGCATCTACCATTGTAAATTCATATAGAGTGAATTCAAGACTTCCTTTCATTATCTAACACGGAGGAAGATAGAAGAACGTACCAGGAAAATAAAAAAAATAATTAGAGCCACAAATGAAACTTGAGATCAACCCTGTGATAAATCAGCCAAATCCAATCATGAAGAAAATTTTGCTGCTGAGTTAGAAAGAGAGAATGGGCCAAATTCTTAAATACTTCATGTGAATTCAACATTTTGGTTTTATCCTCTCGCGGTTGTCTCATGGTAAAAGTATTGGCTTAAGTGGTTTGTTCTTTCTTATGTTTAAGATTCGAATCTCTTTGATCTGTATGGGGAAACTTATAAGGACACGGAGCACAGATCTTGTCAATTAATCGAGGTACACGTAAGCTAGTCTGCACACCCCCGATTACAAAAAAAAAACATTTTGGTTTTATTTATTTTGTTCATTATCGAGTGCCTTTGGAAGGTATGCAGCTTCAAATAGGTTGTAAATTAACTGAGTCGTTTATGAACATTTTGACTTCGATTTGCATTTGATTTTGTTCGAGATCGATTCGTTTAATAAATGAGCTATTCAAACACGAAAATAATAGTTTCATTATTAAACTAGACCAAATAGCAAAAACTTAACTCGTGTCGTTTTTTACTCGCGAACACTCTCTCTATAAATATAGATGCCATAAACATTTGAATTTTGTAGGGAAATTATTTAAAATTTGAAGTAAATAAAAATAAAAACTTGAATTTTTTAAATTATTCGAGCTCATGCATAGCCGAATCGTATAATGATCGAATTCAAATCTAGTTAAGTCACATTTTTTTTTTATTTGGTGATCAGGTAAGCGGTTATCGTATAACCGCGGGAAAGTGTTTCGTAAATTTTATCCCAATTCCTTTTGCATAATCACACTTTAATATTAGATATTAATGTGTGATATGAGTAAAATATGGATAAATTAGACATATTTAATACCGATTAATTTATCGGATTTAAAAATATTTTAAAAAACAATTTCGCCTACCAAAACGCTTCCGTTGCTTTTGCCTCAACAAAGTTTAGTAGGGATAAGAATGATAGGAGAACGAGAGTTGTAGTGATGGTTATTACACATTGGAAATATGTTTGGGTTTGGGAAGAATTTCGGCAGTGAAGGGGCTGGTCATTTTTGGGTGTAATTGAAGGGCATTGTGGTGATTTGATACAATATATTAATGTAGCAAGTAGATTAATGTGTACATTGAGTATGGTTGCAGCAGTGAAGACATAATAGGTCGTAGAACTTTGTTTATGAAAATAAGTTTAGGCCTCTGTTGGCCAATCCATAAAATTCTAAATAAATTAGACATGTTCAACATATTTGAAAATTGGAATTTTTGGATGGTAGATGAAGTTGTAGTAAATTCGTAACTTCAAAGTTCCACAATTGATCTGATGTTGTTTTTCACTGAATAAGGTACAAAGATACGACCATATCTTGAGTTTGGTATATTAAAATTGAAATCCGTAAAATTCTGAGTACGCTAGACACATTAGGGACCAACATAATCAAAAATAAGAAATTTTAGACTTAACATGAATTATGGTGAATTTTTGAAGTTAGGCGCCCAAAAGTTTACAACATTAGATTTTTGTCTGAACAACCCCTAAAAATTTACTTGTAATTTGAGTTTCGGGAGTCAAAATAAAAATCCATAAAAATCTATATAAACTAGACACGTTAATTTCATCATATTAAAATTTCAGCATTTGATTCACTTCAAATTAATTGCAATGAATTTTCAAAATTAGCCGTTGAGCAGAGTATTTTTAAGAAACTAGGAGAATCTCTTCAATTCCTCTTGAACACGCGGACATTAGGACGTTTGTTCTGTGAGTGAATGCCACATTTTCTAAGTTTTTCTATGTTATTTCATTTGTACATTTTATTTACGAATTATGTTTCCAACTTACGTAATGTCGTTTACGTTTTCACGTTCTATATTTTCAAGTTAAAGAAATTATGTTTTCAGTTGTGATTTCAGTTTATATATACACGCCATATGCCTATAAGTTACGTTTTACGTTTCGTATCCTCATGTTATGAATATACATTTTCAGCTTATGCTTACGTGCTATAGGATTTCAGTTATGTTTATGTTTTAGTCCATGTTTACAGTTTTCAGTCTATAATATTTTTTCGAATGTCATATTTATAGTTTTCAATTGACGTACTCTATAAGTCATGTTTGCAAGTCATGTTTAGTTTACAATCTATGTTTTCAACTTTTATGTCAAGTTTATAAGTTTTCATTTAACGTGTATACGTTTTCCCATTTTCATGGTTTCAAGTTTTCAGTTGACGTACTTTATATTTTCCAAGTGTCATGTCATATTTTATATTTTCATGAGATATGTTTTTAGTTCATGATTTCTATGATTTTCACGTTTAAGATTTCAGTAAATAATTTACAAAAACAAGTAATAAAATATTTTCCAAATCACTAGTAGAGTATCGTCTCCTCATGTTTAGCATCCCCAATTTGCTCATGATGTCTCATGGGCACTAATCACCCCTAGGCTTATTCATGTTCATATTCATATTCCCCTTTTACGCGGTGCTAGGTCCTGCTAAGTAGGTTTCACGCCCTCGGGTTACGATACTAGTGAAATTTTCAGTTAATGTTTAAGATTTCAGTTCATGATATATTCTCAATTTATGTTTAAGTTTTCCAGTTTATAGTAATGCTTACATTTTAGTTTATGATAATGATTTTAGTTCACCTTATGTTTTCATTACGTGATTTATTTTTTAAGTTCATGATTATATTTTACACTTTGCAGTTGTATTTTTACGTTTCCAGTAAAGCAGTTTCTAATTGACGTTTTATTGTCTTCAGTCATGTACTCATGTTAGGTTTTCAAGTTGACATTATACAGTCATGTTATTTTTTTTAATTGGCATATTCCAGTATTCATGTCGAGATTTCATTTTAGGTCAAGATTACAATTTTCAGTTTAAGTTGACATTTTCAAGTCATATTTTACAATTTTCAGCTTCATGTTGATGGTTACTGGTTATGTCTGTTTGGGTTTTGGGGGATGGGCGCAGCGGAAGCGCGGTTCGGGCGAAATCATATTTTAAAACTTTTTCAAATTACCGAATAAATTATTCAATATCTAATATGAATAATGTATTCATATTTCACCTAAACATATTTATTCAATATTAAATATTGACATAAACATAGTTTAAACTTCGAGAAATTTTTACAAAAATAGATTTTCTGCAAAATGACGCAAAACGTATTTTTGACTGAACCGACCACCCGACACTTATGAAAACTGCCCAGGTCAGCTCCAATAGTGTCGGGGCAGTTCATGGGCTACCTGAACAGTGACAGATTCACTGTTTGGACAGCCGTCACCCGGTTGGCTCAAAATCCACCTAGTAACGCGGTTTTTGGCCGTTTTCACTTATTTCAAGTCGGAAACACTTTCCGGCAATTGTTCCAACTCCCAAAACACATCCAAAATATTTAAAAGACAAAAATTTCATCACAAAATCATATTCATTTCCAGGTCAAAACAGAAAACGAAATTGTCCAATTTTTCATGCTTTAAATCCAATCTTTCAAGACTAAATCAATTAATCTCAACACCAATTGAGTCCCACCACACATGAACAACTCAAGAATAATTATAGGCTATCTAAGTGTGGATCAACAACTCTAGAATGACAACAATTCATCAAATGAACAAATTGAGTGAATATTACAATAATTCCACACAATATACTTCACATATGCTTCAATCACCTCCAATTCATTCACAAAACAACAAAACCCCAAATTTTTCAGATTTGAAGAACCCTAGAACCCTTCTAGATTGTCAAGAAATAAGAAACAAGATTTCTAGGTTTTGAGTTTTTGAAGACTTACTTTAAATCTTCAAAGTTCCTTAAGCTTTTACTTGATTTTCCTTCAAATTTGTGCTTGAATCATCAAACATCAATGAAAACCCATTTTAATTTTTGTTATTTGAAGCTTTCGGCAGTAAGGTAAGTGAAGAAAGATAAACAAATTTTCTTTCTTTAAATAACGAGTGTTGACCGAAATTGTGTAATAAATGAAGGGCAATTTTGTCTTTTTTTCAATTTTAATCAAATTAAAAACAATAATTAAGCTTTAGGTGGACCAATCAAATTGTCACACATTTTGCTTATTAAATACATGCCAAGTGTCCAAATAATAATTGGACAAATCCATAACATTTATGGAAAAGGTTTGACTAATTAATTATTGAAATATTTAACAATTAAATGTTCAAAAATCAATTAATGTAATTATTATTATATATATATTTTTATTTACAATAAATAACAAATACATATATTTATGACATGTGTCAAAATCTCATTTGACAAATAATTAATGTGTGTCTAATCGTATTATGTATCAAATATAAATACACAATAATTATTAGCAGACAAAATCCCCTAATGCATGTGTTATCGTTTAATCGATTAAATGATCCGGATTAACTCATTTAATCTGGTGAAGTATTATGAATTATCTGTATTATTCATATCGAGTTGCCAAGTGCTCAATAAGCACACTTCATATTATGAGACTCTCTAAGTTTAGGTTTATCCATCACGAAATCCAATTTCGTGTCCACAATCCACCCACTCATTAATTATGACGACCACAGATAATCTCGTTAAACTATACAAGTCGAGGTCATTGTATACGTATAATCTATCTGTTACAGACAATTCATATTATACATGGGATATAGATCAGAATGTCAAATCCGTTTGGTATAATACAGTCGACTTTCAATTTACGATCTCTAAATAACACTCGAAACTAATTTCCGAAGTTATACCACGGTCATGGATTTACTAGATCGTAAACACGTGCTGGATGCATATGCCATGTACACAGGACTGGCGGATCCCATCTTGATACGCACAAGATATCATGAGCATCAATCTACACTCAACGAACATGCATAGGTCTGATCTAAATAGATCGGTGACGTGATTGCCATCAAAGTGTGGAGGATAACTCATATATCCCACTGTGGTATCTCAAGTCGAAGGACCACTATGCTCGCTCAACTCGAGAATATTCCTATTGACGTTGATGTAGCATCTATGAGGAAATCATCAGTCAGTCGTTCAGTGTCTTATCAAATAAATACCTACATGTCTAGTCTATACGAGTCTCCCGAGACTCATGGTTCATTGGGATAAACCATGGACCGAGTCACGATATATGACATGTACTGGTCTCAGCGGATTTTACCAACCGACTCGTGTTAGTAAATTTGACCAGGAACTATATTTAAGTATATACAACTAATAGTGTGCTTCACAATGTCAATTACAAACTACGTTGTAACTGGCACTATACTGTAAATCCTATGGTCTTTATCTAATATACACGTATCACTGAACCAGATTCAGTTTCGATCTAATCATAATCAGAAATCTAATCTCAATTAGATCGAATAAGCGTATAAAAGACAAGGGTGCTACCGTTAAATTAGTAATATTATGGAAAATATAATTACTCGTATTTATGAATCAGACATAAATACGATCCGGATTGACACTCCGAGCACCAACCCTAACAATGTCGTGATTTCAGGTCATGACATGTTTCATGTTTTCAAGTCAGGTTATAGTTTCCGTACATGTTATTATATTATAGTTTTCATCTATGTTATAGGTTTAGTTCATATTATGATTTTATTTGTATGTATACGATTTATCTATGTCTATGATCCAAGTTTGACGTAATTTTCCAGTTATTTATGTATATAATATCATGTTATTATTTTTACGTTCACTCAATAGGTTATTGAAATGGCCTAACTCACCCTCACTTTTAGTTTTGTATTGTAGATTTCATGCATGCAAAGAACTAGTTTGGGGACAATGGACACCAACTGTGGTCATTAGGGTCAGTCGCTAGGTGCAGTGTCAATGGTCCATACACTGTAGTTTCACGTTAGTCCATGTGGCCGCATTTCATTAGTTATGTAATTCAAGTTCTGATAAATATATTTAAGCACTTCATGTGTAATAATGCAAGTTTATAGTAAGTTAATAAGATAATGCATGTATGTGTAGGACAAATATAAGTCAATAAATTGTTCACTTCATGTTAGACATGTATAAGACATGGGTAGCCAAGTTGTGTACGTATAAGTCATTAGGCTCAGAAAGATGGCTTCACCGTCTCTTGCCGGTCGCTTCTCGAAAATAATGGGACTTGACAGAGATTCGCAAAAGATTCATTCTGTTGTTTCAATTGTTATGACTTATAAGTTCTTTTTATTTTTAATATCTCACATCGTTTGAGAAAAAAGTCAGTGAAATATTTATAAATGATCAATTCTAAAGCGGATAATATCATATTTTTTGGGCGACTTGTTATCATTCTATACCGCAATATGTTGCCTCTAAATTCTTGTCGGAAAAAACATGATAAAGTAGGAATATTTTTAGGTATATGTACAATTTTTTTGTACAGAGATCCATACCTGAGAATTAAGAGAAAATGATATTTGGACTTTCAATATTTAGGAAAAGAGAACGAAATATAACTTAATTTAGCATATTTACTATGCATTCTCACTTATAATTTTTTTGAAAAATAGATTGACCATATTAATCATTTAATTATTAAAATTATTGACGGCGGATTTTGGTCTCAGGGGCAATAATGGAATATTACTCCCGAGACAATCCTCCCTCAATAGTGAATTTGTTTGGTTATGGGGGACCAAAGCAAACTTAGCAAAAGATAAATAATACGCCAATCGACAAAGAGATTTAACGTGGTTCGGTGGATCTTGGTCCGACCTACGTCCACGGACACAAAAAGGATGATACTTTTATTACTCAAACACGCTTCTCAGCTCTGCTTCTTGTTTTTTACAAGTCTGATGGTAATGATTCTGATGATGATTCTTAATGCTCTCCAATTGTCCCTCTCATTATGCACACTCTACCCTTCTATTTATAATAGTGTATAAATCAGATTCATTCTCCTATAAGAATTTCCTAATTGAAACTATTTCATTTTCCCATAAGGATTCCTAGTCAAAACTATTCACTTTTCCCATAAGGATTCCTAATCAAAACTACCTTTACTTTCTTTATCCTACTAGGACTATGTCTCACCAGTTTTCCCCATGAAAATAGGATAACTTGTCGTCTTATCCGCAAGAATAGGGTGTCATCTTCCGGAGCACGCCTCGCCATATGCTCGGTCTTCATGAGGTCGGTCATAATAGTCATTTGAGCTGAGAATGCTGTTGTCGATCTTATAATGCCCGGTCATCCGATCTTATGTGTTCGGGTTACAGATCATAAGTGCTCGGCCCCTAACTCATGTGGTCGGGTCGGTATTAATGATCTCGATCAAGAAGGGAGTTACCCTTTTACCTCTGCCGTGCTGCTTAAATACCATAGTGCCTAAAAAACACCATCAACAAAAATAAACAAAAACTATTAAGAAATATGGAATTAGATGTCTTTTTTGAAAGGAGAAATTATCATTCGTTTATCCATTATTAACCTAAAGTATAAAAATTATTTATCTATGTAGTAAGAAAACAATCAAGGATGATGACACAAGAAAGTACCCACAAGTCAAATGATAAAACCATAACTTACGCACCATCAAAATAAAAGAAGTGATATTGCAGATGGTGTCGTATTCAATGGTGACAAATTGCTAACCTCATATTTTTGGCTGTATGTTATTTTATACAA